>VDFB02111825.1:0-34350 GCA_007258455.2 Sequoia sempervirens
AATTTAGCCATATTCATAGTTAAACTAGTGGCCTCAGTGGTTGAGGTCTCTGACGCTCTCTTTATTATTAATCCCCCTCTAAAATTTGGATTAATGTCTATAATATTTGGCTTTCTCCCTTGTGGTGCCAATGCCCAAATTTCCAAGGTTTCAGACTCTTCACTGAAAGAAGAATCTTGAAGTGTTGCCTTGAATTTTTCTTTAAATTATTGCAAGGGATGCTTGGACTTCATAATAGCATTAAAGGCCACTACATCTACAATGTCCCATTTAGGAAGAATCAATACATCAGCCCGACTCACCAATTTTATGCCTTCCTCAGGAGTGATGTTCTTAAATTCTTCCATTAATTTAGCTTTCACTTCCTCATCATTCTCCTAGTCTGACCTATCAGGTCTTATTTCTCTTCTCTCCTTACATTTATTTTTATATTCTTCAAAATTCATCCTCCATACCAATTGCAAGAATACACCTGAGTCTTTACAAATGCATTGTCATCTAGAAACTCCTTACATGCTTCCATTCTTACATTTTGTACACTTTTTCCTTTCATATCTAAATTAGATAAAACCAATTCAGTTGGCCTAGGAGGGGAAGGCATACCAACCTGCATGTCCTGATCGGTAACAATAATTTCATCCATCAAACTCTCTTGTGGTTGATTAGTTCTTTTCCTTTTAGGGCTTGGCTCATATGGTGGTGATGGGGGACTATCGTATGGTGATGACTCTAAATCAATGATCTTAATTTCCCCAAAAACTTTGAATTTTGGACCTGGTTTTGAAGGAAACTTCATAATTTGCTTCCCCTTTCTGTCAACTTCTTCCTCATCACTATTGCTATCCTTTTGTCTCCTATAAATGGGCCACTTTTTTCTAGGTTGGTATGTTGGCCTTGTTTCAAATGGTCTGGCACCTTGTTCTTGTACACCCAGACTCAACTCTAAGTTTACTTTTTTGGTTCTCAAAGTGACCATAATCTCTTTGAAGTTTTCCATTAGAAAATCAATTTTCTTATGCTGGGAACTGAACTCCAACAATAGATCATATTTTGGATCCATATTGTGCATAATATCTAATAGATTATCATAAGATATCCATTTCTCCTTGTTCAACTCCTGCTTATTTAGGTTGAACTCATTTCTGATCAGGCCCTCAGGAAAGTTGAACTCATGCATAAACTTTCCAGCCTTTATTCTTTGTCTAAAAAGGGTAAATAAATCCTCAAGATCATGCTGCCACTTTCAACCACATCTCAAATGATAATCCTCAAAGAATTTCTCAAAGTGCACCCAACCTCCTTTTGAAAAGGAAAAATCAAATACCACTGTATAATCAGGGAAAAATATTCCCTTACCCCTCCCTGTGAGGTTGTCCTCATGGATGCAACCTATCTACCACATAACTTCTACAAACCCCACTCTTGGTGGCACATTGTATGGCAGTATATATGAGGGGCTCCTTGAAAACCATATACCCTCAAAACAATGTTGACTGGGTATGGGATAATTTCACCCTAGTTATGGTTTACTTTTAATTCTGGCTTCCTCCCTTTTAGCCTGAGGAAATCATGTAATTCCTTAGGAATCCTA
This sequence comes from Sequoia sempervirens, assembly GCA_007258455.2. NCBI lineage: Eukaryota > Viridiplantae > Streptophyta > Pinopsida > Cupressales > Cupressaceae > Sequoia > Sequoia sempervirens. Next base: position 1,592 of record VDFB02111825.1, read on the forward strand.
GGTACATTCACCATCAATCTAGCCCTCAATCTAGAAGCAAAACAATTATCAAATTGCACATAACTAGTGCTTTCCTTATTACAAGATAAATCTACAACCCATATATGTGTTGGAAATCTTTCTCCATCAACCGATTGCCTTAATCTCATTTTCTCAGAGAAGAATTCAACATTCTTGAATAAAAACATATGCATTAGCATAGAATAACAAAAGAATTGAGTTTCAGTATCATTTTTCTACAGCTTTGACAGCCCCTCATGTATCTTCTCATTTAAGAAAGAAGCAAAGTCATATGTGATAGAGAAGTTAGGGTGTTGTATTTGTACCCCCATGAACATGTATGCAATGAGAATCACTACACCAAGACTGAAACCCAAAATCTGACACAATAAATACAAAGTGGCCAGGAAATTATTTGAAAAACAATTTAATCTAAAAGGTTCTTGGTCACTAGGGCTAATATAAAATCTTGAACCTCCTACCCTAGCCATATGAGGTGGAAGCAATTTAGCTCTGAAAATAGACATCAACTTTGCATATTCCTGCTTCATTTCCTCAAGGTTGATAGGCACCAAGTCCTCACTTAATTCACTCAATTCAAAAATCTGTTGAATATCATCTCCGTTAATGCTTAAAAAAATCTTTCCATCATTATCCCTAATTACCTATGTGATAGGTTCATATCTTGTAGCTACTGCCCTATGTAGGTCTACATCAGGGAAAAAATTTGGTACCACTGGCTTCCCCATATCATACATCCATCCATTTGAAAAATGGTGAGGAAAATTCCTCTATCCATACCACAATCTAAACATTTCCAAACCTGTGAGAGGAACCCTAGCATTGGCTATGTTGGAAAAATTGTATACTAACCCCTCCCCTAGGATTTTCCCTTGCATCAGAACCAATCTCTTCTTTCTATCATTCATTGACAAGGAAAATTGATCCAAGAAATCATCATACAAGTTTCTTTTTAAATATTCAATCTCACTGGAATGTTTCTTGGGTGGTGCAATCTTGGACAAAATAGGGCTTCTTATAACTTCACACTCAAATAGCTCGGACTAACCAGAGATATAAAATTACAGAAAAAAATATTGCAATTTCTCATAATTTAAATAAACTATAGCCCAAAAACATTTATCAACAAGCCCTATGATAAGTACAACAAATATTTTCCTTAATTCAAGCATAGAGTGACTAGGAAACATAGAAATTAAGTCACTACTCTTATCACAGAAATCCCAAATTCTAGTTGTCAAGGTTCACAACCTTGCTCTCGGCTCTAAAACTACTTCACAAAATACTTGAATTCTTTGTGAAACCCATAAAATAGGAGAATTAATTTTATTTCCATCAAATTGTGCCAATAAATGTCTCATCCACCATTAAAGCTCACTCTCACGCTGCATGAACAGCTACAACCATATTTGATGCAGATTTAAATTTGAGTCGCCGATCCTTCAACACAGTCATCAGCCCTATCATTAACCCTCAAGAAACTTTTCAATCAATATTATAACACATCTATCAATTTGAATCATGTGCATCTTAAGAGAACTTTAGTAACCCACCTTTAAATGTTTTTAAGGCTAGATTATTGTTCTAGGGTATTTCCTTTATTCTTTCAGCTTCATCAGATGAGACACGTGGCGACCACCCATGATATCATGATCAACCAAAGCATTGTGGTGAGGCCATTGTGGGATGGCGGGGAACAACTAAGATCAAACAGTAGTTGATCAACGGTCACACAATTTCATCCCCAGAAGGACACGTGGCACCCACTCGTGATATCGCAATTGGTAAAAATCTTGTAGCTTCCGATCATGCAATGCCAGGAAATTTGATCAACAGTAGCACAAATTTGATCCCTTATGCAAAGTAAAAAATTCATTAAAAAGGATGAGGGGACATCACTAGGCCAATGGTAAACAATGACATAAGTTGTTTTTTAAAACATGAAACATGGGGCCAACCGAGAGTTAGGAAATAAAACCCTACAGAGGAAATAAAGTATTAAAATCAAAGGGACTCTGCCTAGATGAATCGATATGACATAATTTGTTTTAAAACCCCATCAAAAGTAACAACGAAATAGAACCCAACCAAAGAGTGAAATAAACATTAGGGTTTTACATGAAGACAAAGCTAAAACCCCAACCCTTAGAAAACTCGAACACCATGAAAGACTAGAGACATAAGACAAGGCATGAGTGAAAAACAAGGAGAAAAATACTGATGCTCCATCAGTGGCTCTAGTTGGGGATGTTCATTCGACTGGAATGAAGCAAGAATCTAGAATCTCAGGTAAAGTAAACCAAGATGGAGAGATGACCAAAAAGGGATTATTCGGACAAAAAAACCAAAACTATGTACAAAATATATACAAAATATACAAACCTAAACTATTGTTCATGGAAAAGAATACTTCAAGTGAAGTATAACTTCAAGAATTTTCCATGAATTGGTAGTTCCAGAAGATCTCCTATCATATCTTGGAGGAAGTACGAATCTTCCCCCCACTTGTACCATTAATAAAAAATGGACCCAACTAGATTGCATCAAATTTCCCATGTTTCCCTTTGTCTTCCAATCTGGCATTCCACATTAAAACCAAATCTCCATCTTTGAAACTCCTTGCAATTTCCCTCTTGTCATACAGATTCTTTACTTGCAACTACAACTTTGTATTTCTCTTTTGGGCTTCCCTCCTGGTTTCATCTAATTCTATAAGAGGTTCCACTCTCAATTGCATCTCATCATCAATTTCATTATCATACATCTGGACAAAATTATACATTTCCATTAAGTTTTTTTGGGGAAACTTGGAACTTATCCCATAAACCAAGTCAAATGGGGCACAACCTATTGCCTTCTTCACAATTACCCTATATGCCCAGACTACTAATCTCAGCTCAGAATCACAAGCCCTTTTATTATGATCCAAGATTCTTTTAATAATCTTCATCAAGCTTTTATTTCTTGACTTTGCTTGTCCATTTCCTTGTGAATGGTATGGTGATGAATAAGAAATTTGGATTCCATGCTTATCACAAAACTCTATGTATTCCTCACATCTAAAACACATTTTATTATCTCACACAATCCTTTCTGGACATCTAAATCTAGTCAATATGTTTCTCATCAGATCCCTTAATGTGTTTACAACCTCTACACCAATATCATAAACAACATTAACAATAATATATAATCTCATTTAATAGCTCAAAATAATAGGATAATATCGAAATGAATTGGCTATTCATCGACATTATCAACTATTTCAAGAATGAGATAACTACAACATAATCCTAAGATAAAAATAGGTCATTGATTTGCAATTTTTAGCAAGATCTATGTAAGGACAAACAAATATTGAATCATACAACTTAGATCAGTGCCATATATCCATTGTGGGAGTCAAATTCATACATATTCAAGGGTTTATGACAGATTTAACACAACATATACGATCCCTGATAACATTGTATTGCAATCTCATCAATATGTATTCTAACCCAATACTACTTATCAGATCCTTATACCTAACATATCTGCCTATAATCCCATTTAAGAATTTAAATTAATTGCCCTTGTCAACAAATGATGGGAAGAAGGGATTGGTTTTAATGCGAGGAAACACCCTAGGGGAGGGATTAGTGTATAATTGTTCCAACATAGCCTGATGGAATAGTAGATCTTTGCTCATGCTTGGGAAAACTCTCACCAAAAGATGCCATGACTGCACCTTACCCAAAGTATTCTTTAGGACCTCCATGCTTACAAACACAAGGCTTGTCATTTATCATCTTGCAGCAGTGGTACCTAAGATGATGGTACTAGCCCTCCTTTGGACATTGCTCTCTTCTTACAATTGGATACATCAGTCCTCATTTTGATTTTTTCAAAAAGATATGAAATGAATTCTAAGCAATGCCTTATTGGGTCAATGAGATCACCAAAAGTCTAGGAATTGTCAAATGAAGGTATATTATTGACACCTATCCCTTTTATATTCACTTGTTAGGACTTAGTAATGACTATCCAAAGAGAAAATGAGATAGTGGCAATAACCATTTATATTATTTATCTCACTGCAATCCATTTCTTAGCTATAGTCATGTTGTCACATAGTGTAGATTTATTTTTTCAAATTCATAGATAACATGAAGACAAACCCATAGCCTTTAATGGTACTTATCTTATTCATTACTATACTCTGTTCCCTTGAAGCGTCATGATTTATGATGGTTTTTATGTTGAATATATTTATTAAAACACCCCTGTGCAAGTATATTCCTTCACTATTATAGCCTATTGTAGGAATGGATGATCATGGTATGAAAAGGTAAAAATACAACTATTCTTTGCTTCCTTCAATACTTGTTTCTGATTTTTGATTTTTGTTCATATGCACTTGTACCATTGTAATGGTTGATGTCCTACATGAACCTGCATGGTTGTTTTGTAGCATAACCTCATAGTTGTTGTCCATATACACTTATACTATGGCCTTGGCTTCCAAAATGAGACCTCTCATGTATCATAACTACTTAATTTTCATTTGTAACTTTTTGTTTCTTGTATGCACTCATGATCCATGTTGGATCAATCATGATGACCAAAACCCCTACATGAAAGGTTATGAGTATAGCAATTGTATCTCAATCACATGATATGAGGGTTCCATTGTTTTCATAAACATCTTGTAATGACATGTTTTAATAGGCATATTATTTGTGTCAACTAGAGGGGCTTGAAAAAAACTTGAAATGCTTCCTCATTGTTTAAAAAATGCATAATTGAACTTGATGCATCTATGAAGTCACTTCATTTATAAAACAGATCATGGATCTTCTTAAGAAGATTGAAGGACATATCAACACAATATGTTGCATCTTTTGAATCTGTCCTTTCCTGTCCTATCTTTTGTTACTAGTCTTTTATGGTATTGGGAAATTCCTAAGGTTGGAGTTTTTTCTTTGACTAAATCCCTCTATCTCTCTCTCATCTACCCATAACCCTAAACCCTAAACCCTTAACCCTTAAAATCCAAACCATTAAACCCTCTACCCTCTACCCTCTCTCTCTCTCTCAAGTCTCTCCCTTCCACCCACTCTCCATCTCTTAGGTCTTTATATATCTCTCACTCACTCCCTCTATGTGTCTCCCTTAAACTCTAGACCCTAAACCCTTAATTGTAAACCTTAAACCCTTAACCCTTAAACTCTAAACCCTTAAAACCTCTACCCTCTATGTTTAACCCTCTACCGTCCCATATCTCTCTCCCACTCCCTCCTTCTTTCCCTCTCTCTCTCAAGTCTTGCCCTCCTACCCCCTCTCCCTCTCTCAGGTCTCTCTCTCTCTCATTCTAATCTCCCTCCCCTTTACCCTTAACCCTCTACCTTCTACCATCTACCCTTAACCCTCTACTCTCTATCTTCCTCCCACTCCCTCCCTCTCTCTCTCTCACTAAATCCCTCTATCTCTCTCCCCTCTACCCATAACACTAAACCGTTTACCCTTAAACCATCTACCATCTCCCTCTCTCTCTCTCTCTCAAGTCTCTTCCTCCTAACCCCTCTCCCTCCCTTAGGTCTTTATCTATCTCTAACTCACTCCCCCTATGTGTCTCCCCTATACCCTTAAACCCTTAAACCTTAATTCCTCTACCCTCTATGTTTAACCCTCTACCCCATATCTCTCTCAAGTCTCACCCTCCTACCCCATCTCCCTCTCTTAGGTCTCTCTCTCTCTCTCACTCACTCTTATCTCCCTCCCCTCTACCCTTAACCCTCTACCTTCTACCTGTTGTACCCTTAGCACACACGCCCCGTTCAGAATGGGGACCCTCTTTTCTTCCGCCTCGTTGGGTCTTTTGGGACTACCTTGTTTTGTGTGCCCCTCTTTTTTGATGTTCCGCATGGTCAGTGTTGCTCCAAGGTTTCATCATAAATCAACCATGCCCCTGCTTTTGGTTTTTGCTGCCCTCCGGGGCCTCACGGGTTCCCTTTGGCATTTTGGCTCTAGGACGGCCCTGGGCCCCTCCAGCCCCTGGCACCCGGGGTTCTCTGTTCGGGCTTCCCCTTTGGAATTGCCATCTTCCGCGATGTTCTCTGGGCGTCTTTCCACCCGTTGGGGCTCGCTGTATGCAACGGTGACTTTCCAGCGGCCGCCTGCCCCTCAGGCCCTGCCTTGGTTTTTACCGCCAGTTCAGTTTGTCCCTCCCCGCTGCCTGCCGCGGGACCTTCCGGGCCCGGCTGTCCGGAGTTCCGTTCCCGGAACTTCGTGACGGTTCCACCATCCTTCATGATGGAATCCTGCCGGCTCCCCACTCTCCAGGCCTCGGGGCTCTCCTCGCAGTCGCCACTGAATAACATGCAAATCTTTCAGCGAGAAACCCCTACCGACTCCCCACCTTTCAGGCCCCGGGAACCTCCTCGCATCTGTCGCCCGATCAATGTGAATATCACACGGCGGCCGCCATGCCATGTCTTTCCAGCCACTGGGCCCTGAAGTTTCTGCCGTCACCACTGACCTAAATTCAAATCCCACCAACTTTCCCACGGCCATACGAGCAATTAATATGGGTATTAATGGCAGTTGGGGTATAAAATACCCAACCCGCCAAAATCATTTTCACATTGTGAATTGGAGCAAATTGGATAGCCAAGCATCTAGAGCCCACCGTGAAGAACAATGTCATGATCGTCAACCTGAGCATCACTCCGTCGACCCCAGTGGATCCCACACCTCACCACCTAGCATATTCGAGGAAGGCCATCCCCGTTTTCCCTCCCGTCTTTTCATAATTGTGAAGGATTTGAATAAATTGAAAAAATTCTTAGCAAAGCATAAACTGATAGAGCATCGAGTTTCGCCCATCGCCCATATCTTAGAAATCTCCCACACCCATTGGAATAGCCCTCGCCGCTGACTCGAGACTTTTCTCTGTCGCGACTGTTCTTCGCGCAGGGCGGTTGGGCACCCCGGGCCCGAGATCCGCCTTCACCGTCCGCCTTCGTTGTCCGCCCTTTGGCTTTAACATTTGTGAGTTATGAGTCATCCGTCCGAGTCCGGTCTTTCCAACTTCCCTATTTGGGGTTCCCTTCCCATTTTACCGTACTCCAATTGCAAACTCACGATTGCCTCCTGGCCTCCGGCTCCTGGTGCACGCCTTGCCATGAAAATTGAAACCAGGTATTCCTCCTTTTGTGCGCTCCGACCATAGCCCCTGGAGCTCCATATTCAGGGTTCCACGGGTGATTTTCTTTCATCAAACGAAGTTCATCCACTGACTTTCCGCGATCCAGGCTCCGCCCTGGCTCTCGCTGTTGAAATTTTTCCAATGCATTAATATGGCGTCATTGACACCTTCAGACCCTGGGTGTTGGACTTCCCTACTGGCTTTTCTGTTGGCCCCACTGTGCACTCTTTGGGCATCGACGTCAGTGCTTACTGGGCCCCGAGGCCCGCCTTTCGCTCTGCCATCAGCATTTTTTTTCTCGTTCTACGGCCCCTGCTTCCCCGGGCTCCGGCTTCTAGACTTCCCTATTCGAAAGTCTGTCGCTCACCTACCATCTAGTGATTTTCACCCCATCCTCCCAGACTCTGGGCCCCGGGATTCTGTTTGCCGTCTGACTATGCCTACCCCCTCACTACTGTGGGACCTTTCAGGCCCAGCCATTCGTGACGATTCCGCCGACCTCGATAGCGGAACGATCAGCTTCCTGCCCTCCAGACCCCGGGCCGCCCTTTGTCACCGCCATTCAAATCAACTAAAATCGCTTGACGGCCGCCGCGCCATGTGTTCCCAGTCACCGGGCCCCACCAGGCTGAAGGCTGCCGAACCTAAACAATGCACCCGATGGCCACCTTCTGGTGCTCCGGGCCCTGGGCCTTGGACCTCTGCCTCCAGATTTCTGCCTGCTATCTGTCGTTGCCAGCGGTTGCCTCCTAGCAGCTTCCTGGCCTGAAATCTCTGGTGCCCTTTAGATCGACCCTAACGATCCTGAAATCAGAATCTGACTTCGACCCACGTCTTAAATTGTGCTCTTCTCTATCATGAGCCTTTCAAAACATTGAAATTTGGCCAAGGAGGGTCTCCGGGAGCCTTCAACCATGTTTTCCCCTTCCAGGCAGCATTCCTGCCAGGGAAGTCTGGCCCTCCAGGCCCGGATTGTCTAAATGCTCTGAAACGAAGATTAATAACATCTAAGGATAAAATTTATGATATATCTGATCAATTATTTAGGTGTTATCTTTGAAATATGGACTAACATGAATGCTTTAGATGTTTTGTCCCACTGATTTTTCCCTTGCTTGTAGGATATATGGAATCGGCTACAGGAACATCAGGGGCCTCTGCCGAAAAGGATAAGGGCAAGAAATCAGGGAGGACCGCTCGAGGAAAAGAAGATAAAGATCAGATGAAGTTTCAGTTTTAGGGTGAGTCGCTCCAGCCAAAGGTCTCAATGGACAGGAAGGAGATCTCAGATACCAACATCGGCCAAGTGGACATAGATGAGTTCACTCAAAGGGTCAAGGTCAACCTTAAAATGAAGAACGCCAGACTAATACGACAGAGTGGAATCGCCAATGCTTCTGGTTTTCCTCCCTCTCTCATAGCACCTGAACTAGTGATGGCTTGCTGAGAAGCCAATCAAACTGACACCAGAATAATTATGGACAAAGAGGGTAACATCCCCTCTAACATGTCACCAGAGGGGATTACCAAAACATTTCACATTCCCACGTTCCCACACATGGAGGTCCCCACTTTGGAACAGTGCCAAGCAGCGTGGGATGCTAATCCTACAGGGTGCAAAAAATCAATCAACCTCCTCTGGCTCAAGGAGAAATGGGGCAGCGCTACGAAGGTTCCCCACGAACTATTCCGTAGCGATTTCCACGAAGACTATCATGACCTGGTGACCATGTTAAGCAGGGTGATGGGCCTCCCAGCGGCCGCCTACTTCTAGGAGTGGATGGCCTATTACATCAAGCAGATCCTGTAAGGGAATGAGGACGTTAACACCAAGGTCTCATTCAACTGGGGAGGCATCATCAACAACTGCTTCCATGAGCAGTTTGTCAACGTTAAGAAGAGCTCCAAGTTTTACATGACCTCCTACTTGGTGTACTCCCTGGTAGGTCAAAGACAATACAACAGACTATTCGTGGCACGAAATCAGGGGCACAGGTGAGGGCTCAAGCTGTTTGACAAGTACCCTCAACTACAATACCGCAACTTCAAGAAGGAGTACTGTCGGGTCAATGATGCCTTCATTGGCCACATCATCATATTGATCACCGGAGACTTTGAGAGGAGAGTCTCCCACAGTGCCAGGGCGCTCCTGAAGGAATATGCCTTCCTATTTATCTAGTTCCCTAAGTTTACCTACATCCGAGCCTAGGGTTTCATGGAGCGGCCAAACAGATTGCCACGGTACCCTAATGATAGGATCATCCTCTTGGAGCTCTCTCAACAGCTCCAACATATCCAAACAGTCTTCAGTAATAAGCATGTAGTAGGGATCCCCTATCCCATGACCCTCGGCCAGGGCCTATATCGACTGCAAACATCTCAATGTGCCAGCAATTCCGAGAAGGAGCTCAAGGAATATAATTTTTACTGGTACATAGTACACCCATGGATGGACCCACATGGCCATGTCAGGAAAGCACTAGGGCCAGCATACGCCCACCAATACCATATTGAAGATTTCTGGGCCAACTGCTAGGATGACAAAGAGGTCTGCACAAGGCACTACATGTGCATGACCGTAAAGTTCTAAAGAAGAGTGCAACCGTTCTAGGTGTCGGACCAACTCAAGGAGGATGAGTCCATGATAATGCACCCGAGGTACCCTACGGTTGACAACCTGCCAATACCATTGATTGACTGGGATGAGCAAGAGGTCGATGACCTGGATACCATCACCCAGCCAATCATAACTCACACTAAGGAGTGGGTCGATGGGCAGGTGGCACAACTGAAGAAACAAGGAGTAGTCCTAACATATGAGGCACTCAAAAGTGAGTCTAGTGCCACAGAGGACATTGCTGCTACCACATCAGCTAGTGAGACTTCCAAGTCTCCCCCCATCACCAGGTCTTAAAAGAGAAAAGGAACAGAGACCACACAGTCCGCAGATCCCAAATGGCAAGCAAAGAAAGATACGAGAGGCTCATCTCCTAAGAGGCTCAGGCAGACCGTGACTACAACAGAATCTCAGCCTCTATTTCTTCTCCCTGCCCCTCCTGGTATGCCACCCACCTCCATGACTACGATCGCCACTTCTCCACCGGCGGTGGAAATCTCTGTCCATCTTGCCCCTTTGCCCTCAGTAGGGTCGGTGGTCATCATTGATTCCTCTTCTGGAATGACCACTCCTCCTTCCTCTGCCACCATGTCTCCAATTACATCCCTTCCCCTGGCAACAATAACATCTCATGTTCCCCTTTCCACTATACCCGAGGCTATTACACGGTACATGCACAGTCTTCCCCCTGAGCTCTCACAGATCCTAATGGACCCCGCACTGCAGGCAGCCCTTGCCCAAGCTATCACGACAGCTCAGCCTTCACAACTGCTAACAGGGCCTCTAGCCATGGAAGCCACAATGCAAATTTCAAAAGAGTTGGAGGAGCTAGAATAGGAAGCCTCGAAGCCTATTGAGTAGGAGGCCAATGAATATTATGAGCACCCCGAGTACGAGCACAGAACCATCGACAGGGTGGCTTATGAGGAGGAGACTGGCTCTTCTAAGGGTGGGGATGAAGAGGATGGCTCGGGTGCCAAGGAAATCATCCAGACTTTCTATGAGGACCTTGAGGAGGAGATGGCACAGCAGTTAAAGGACATGGGAACGGAAGTGGAAAGATCACCACCTGGGGAAGAGAGGCAGCCGCCAGAGGAGCAAACACATAAGGATTTATCTAAGGCTAAGATGCATGTTGTAAAGAGCCCTAAGGCCAAGGTAGCTGAAGAGAAGAAAGAAGAAGAGGCAGCGAAAGAAGGTCCCACCCAACAATTTCCCACCAAGCTACCCATCAAGCGCCTCATATTCATTCAAGACTCCGACGAGGAGGAGGAAGCCACCAAAGAAAAGGGAGAGCCACAAAAAGAAAAGGAGGGAGAGGTCCTACCTTTGACAGAGAAGGGAGAGGGCAGCCATGAGGCACCCAAAGATAAATCTACCATGCCCGACTAGTTGGAGAAATAGCTTGAAAAGACTACTCTTGTGCTAAAGGACCCAAGGGCGAGATTAGAGGCCATCTTGGCTCGATCACTAACCACAAAAAGAAGGAGAAGAAGCCCAAGGTCTGTTCCAAGATAAAAATGGATGCTTCTGGCTCCTGGGCAGCACAAATTGCCACGCCTATATTTGGCCAGGTAGGGGTTAGTTATAGTGTCTCCACCATTGATTTGGGGACAGCAACTAGAGAGCAGAAGGTCGAACATCTAGAGGAATCGGTGGCCATAGTAGTACACCTGATCAAGTAGGACAAGGTCACCAAAGATGAACTCAAGGTGTAGGTTGCTGCCCTAACCGACAACATAAATCAGTGGTCCTTAGTGGATGACCTACCCACCACCTTCGCAGCCAAACCACAGTTGCTCTCCAAAGAACTGATTGACAAGATGGAGAGGAGAAAGAACTTAGAGAAGACCACTAAAGATTGGTTCTAACGAGTCACATACGTCGAAAATATGGGAATCAACAGGGCTGTGTGAACAGCCAACAAGTTCTTGGATTTGATTCAATCCCTGGAGAGCACAAGGAGGCTCTACACCAATTTCCCTACAACATACGACTCCACCTTCCTAAGAATTGAAGCCATCCTTCAGATGCCTGAGGACACATGGGAAGAGAAGCTATAACTGAAGAAAGAAGATCATTGGCTTGTCGACATGTGGCGCAGAGACCTTGATAATTGGAAGGAGAGGTTGGAGAAAATTTTGAGCAGGGTGGATCCCGATATTGAATGGATCAAGGAAATCCAGGCAGAATGCGCCCAATACCTTAAGCTGATGACGGGCTATGATATGCTCACAGTACAAATAGATGCAGAGAAAATCAAGCCATACTTCCAGGAGAAGATGAAGGATGGGACAGCCAGAGAAATCACCATGAAATTCCTGAGTTTTGCTGCTCGTGCCTTCGATCGATCAGAGATTTTCAAAGATCAAGGCTCAAAGTATGACGAGGATTGGAAGCGGCTGGAAGAGAATGCTAAAGAATGGAGCTACCAGGCATTAAGATGCGAGATCCTCGAGATAGACAAGCTCCAAGTGGTCATCCTCAAGTATATAGAGCACACAGCTTTCGAGGAGCAAGAGGACAGCCCAGCCAAGGAAGAAGACCTCCCTGAAGAGTAGCTACAACAAAGAAAACAACAATTAGCTACAAGACGAAAGAGCAATAGTGTCATCCACTAGATGACAAAATAGGGAAGAGAGAAAAAATGTTTTTAAATTGTAAATCTATTTGGGGGTAGGTGAAACCCTATTTTGTAATGAATCTTGGCCACACAATTGTAATGAATCTTGGCCATTCATTTAACTTTTGGAAAACTATAAATAGAGCACTCCCCTCATTTGCAAAAGTGATAGTTGAGTTGTTGTAAATGCATGCTGCTGAAATTTATAAGACATATCATTGATGATTCATTCTCCAATTTCACATGTTTAGCTTAGATCTTATGGCTATTTAGTTAGTTGTTTGCTTTATTTAGTTAAATCTTAGGAATGTTGTTGGGTGATTGTGAAAATTCCTATTTTATTGATGTTCCCTTAGTCCATACTTTTTGTTGTTTTCTGAAGGTAGATAGCTGTGCAAAGTTAGCCTGGACTTGATTGTAAAGCTACCCTAAATCTTTATCTTTGATTCATGCATGTATGTGGTGGATGAAGGATGAAATATCTATAGCCCCTTAGAAGATAGCACAATTTCCATGATACTGTGAAATCCCTGGTTAAGTGGGATATTGTTTTAAGGAATTGTCCATTGCAGAAACTCCATTGTCACTATTCATTGCAAGCTTCAGACTTAGGAACTTTTCCCCTCCTTCACCCTTTTCCTTTTTTTTTTAGTAATTGATCAACACTAAGGTTCATTGCACATTGTAAAGTCAAATCCAACAATTAAAATGGAGTTCAAGATTGCTGTTTGAACCTATAGCCAACACATAACTGCTTTCATCCTAAGGACTCCCTTTCAAAGATCCAACTTCATGCTTTGTGTCTACACTTTGTATTTTCTGTAAGACCGCCTTGTGATTCCAGCAAATCACATCAACTATTGAGGTATCTAAGCACTGTCATGACTTGACATCTGAGAGACCTTGGGATAGTGTTCTGCAATCTAATTGTGGGAGATTGTCTTTCAAGAGAGGTAGTGCACCTATGCACTGCCTGTGTTGAAAAGTGCATAAAAAACACATCAACAGAACTAGCGCTAGAAGGAGGGCTTGACACGTTGGGAATGCAAAGCTAAAGATTGGAAGTGATTCATTTTATGCCCTCCTCCTCCTAACACCATCAACAGAACTAGTGCTAGAAGGAGGGCCTTGGAGAAAATACTAAGTCAAGGGATAAAGTGAAGCTGGATCGAATCGGATCATTCTCCCTAGAGAGATTTCAATGGATCCTACAATCAACACCTAACAAGGGAGAATATGAAGAATTGTAGCCTCCCACGAGGGAAAAATGAGCACAAGGAAGTAGCTCCGCCTCTTCCTCTTCCTCCATTCCATCTGCCTCCATTTCACCCTCATCTTCATTTGGTTGGCCTTCACCTTCCACCCAACCATCTCAAACAGTATTTACACCATCTATCTCCGGCAGCCAGGGGTTCGCTCCTCTCCCGGCCCTTCCAGCCCAAGGCACAGTCAAGACAGCCATAGCTCAAGGGCAGCCCCATATTGTGGTTGTATTGCCAATACAGCCCCAAATCCCTATTCTCCAATAATAGGTGCCACCTCCACTATCCTCCATGGCTTGGTTAGCACATAACCCTTCACTGATACACTTTGCGGTCTACAATGATATGCCCAAGAATCTGGAGGGGTTTTGTTCGAAGTTCCATCCATGTGACATGCAAAGGACAGCTGAAGAGCATATCAAGATATTTGAAACGATGATGACCGAAATGCAAGTGGATCATGAAGATGTTGCATGTCGCCTCTTTCTAGATTCATTGGGAGAAGAGGCCTTCTACTGGTACATCAATCTGCCGAGAGGATCCATCACCTCGTGGAACCTGATGAAGAATTCCTTTTTGCAGAAATACAAGATCTCTGTCAACCCCGCGGACCTTTACCAACAGTTCATGTCCATCAGAAGGGAGGTCAATGAACCTATTAGCTCCTTCAATGACTGCTTCCATCAGGCTCACATGAGGCTTCAAGATCCGTATGTCCACAATGATGCGGCCACTCTACCAGTCTACTATGTGGCGCTAGACAACCTCACATCGGCCTTGGTGAAAAGGATGTGCCCACCGCCCGCTACCCTACTGACCACCTATGTAGAGGTCGTTGTCGCAAGTGCAGACTTGGGGCAAAATATCTCCAGCCTGCTACCCTCTTTGGGGCCTGTCACCCACCCAATGCAGATTCAGGGGCTTAATCAGGCATTTGCTCGTCAAACCCCCCTTATGAACTAGGTACCCCAATTGCCTATGGTGCTGCATCTGGGGTAGCCATTGATTTATGCGCCTCCCGCATCTTCCTATTTGCAACCCCAATAGTAGTACAACTATTCCCAGCTTGCTCCGCAGCAGTAGGCATACTCCCAATAGCCCCAAGCGCCATTGTACCTGTCGGGACCAGACTTTCCTCTGGCCTATCAAAATCAGCCGGCGGCCCCGCCCGCTTTCCTCCAAAATCTGGTGCCACCGCCCGGGGGCACGACTGAGAAGGACAAGCTAGAGGAACTAACAGAAATGATCAAGAAAATTTCCACGGAGATGACACATCTAAAGAATTAAAATAACCAATTGCAGGCCTCCCAACGCAACTTCCAGGCCAATCTCAATAGGGACAGTTGAGATAATAGAGATGATAGAGATAATCGTGAAGTAGGCACTTCCTCCAGGCAGAATTATGAGAGGGGGCAGAACGCCAATCAGAATGTAGAAAGAAGACCCTCTCAGAGGCAGAATCACGCGTGGAACACCAGGCCCAACAATGGTGGTGTCCCCACGCCATTCAATCAACCAGCAAGCAATCACAAAACATCTAGCGGTGTATAGCTGACTGAAGTAGCTTTGTCCGGATGGTGTAGACTTCACAAAACCAGCATGCATTCCAAGCTGGATTGTCCTGAGTTCCAGACAGCTGCTGAGATCTTCTAGGTGGAGGTAAAAAATGCTGTCGACAATGCCAACTACAGGGACATTGTCCCATCAGAGCCCTATGATTCCTCATGTTTAGTGGTCAATCAGGCACCGTTTCCATGAGGTGACCGCAACGAGCCCGAAGTCGAGCCTACTCCCATTGAGGATGAGAAAGCACAGGAGGTAAGTAATGAACAAGCTTTTGCTCAGCTTTTTGATTCAGTAGATAATGGTTTTTTAGATGAAGAAGAACCATTTGTAGATGAGGTCCACATATTCCATCAACGGTCGAGTCCCTACTTTCTTAGGAATAGACAAGTGGGTGGACCCTTCACAACTTCTACCCCACCAAACAATTTTGCCACCCCCTGATCCAAACGCCAATAATAACCCTGGGCTTCCTCATATACCTACCCAATACCTCAATAAGAATCAGCCTCAAAACCAGTCACAAAATCAGCCTCAAGGCCACCCTCAAAATCCGTCTGGGCAAGCAAAGGTCCAAACCCCTAGTTCTGCTATAGGTCAGACTTTTAGCCCCGAAATCAAGCAGATGGGTGAATATGTGGCAGAAGAGTTCAAAAGGGTAAAAATCAGCTTATCCACCTTCGAATTACTCAAAGTTCCCACTGTGAGGCATGCTTTCTTTAGGGTTCTGAATGGGACTCCATCCTCTAATATGACACAAGTAACCCCAGCTAAGAGGGTAACCTTTGAGGAGCCTAGAAAAGAACCAGAGATATAGGACAATACCAGAAGAAGGAACAATGTGCCCGTAAATCAGTTAGCAAGTAGACACATTGAAAAGGAGCCAGAAAGGGCTAGTAGACAGCCTCCTAAGGACCACCAGTTTAAAAAGACCAGGGATATGGATAGTGATAGGAATAAAGGCCAAATAGCTCAAATGGATACACTTGTGGGCATCCTCCAAGGGAGACCTGAAACTCCCCCTTTCCTGACTACCATTAGGATCTTTGGGAAGAACCTGCATAACTGCTTGCTCAATTCAGGGGCTTCCACTAATGTCATGCCCTTGGCTATCTACAAAGCTCTTGGCATCACCCCCATGCCTTCAAAGAAAGGTGACCCAACTGGACAAAACATAGATCAACATAGTGGGTGAAATAAACCGTATCCCCATGCAGATTGCTATAGACCCACGGATACAATAGGTCATTGATATCCAAGTGGCGGACATTCCCGATGCTTATGGAATTATTTTGGGAAGGGAGTTTACCAAGGCGCTGAATGGATACACTGCCATAGACCTTTCTCACATGTGGCTACCATGGAAAGGGCTGCCAAATCAGATCCACATTGACCGTGAACCCCGTATGAAGTATATGATCACAGATTACAATAATCTCAATGAGGTGTTGTTCGCCGAGACCGACTTAGGGAATTATCGCTCTTTTCCTTTTTTTTTTAGTAATTGATCAACACTAAGGTTCATTGCACATTGTAAAGCCAAATCCAACAATTAAAATGGAGTTCAAGATTGCTATTTGAACCTATATCCAACACATAACTGCTTTCATCCTAAGGACTCCCTTTCAAAGATCTAACTTTATGCTTTGTGTCTACACTTTGTATTTTCTATAAGACTGCCTTGTGATTCCAACAAATCACATCAACTACTAAGGTATCTAAGCACTGTCATGACCTCACATCCGAGAGACCTTGGGATAGTGTTCTGCAATCCGATTGTGGGAGATTGTCTTTCAAGAGAGGTAGTGCACCTATGCACTGCCTGTGTTGAAAAGTGCATAAAAAATATATCAACACTACCCTCTACCCTTAACCCTCTACTTGCTATATCTCTCCCACTCCCTCCCTCCCCCTCTCACTCAACTCTCTGACTTCTCTCCCTACTCTTGATGAATCCCAAACCCTTAAAACCTCTACCTTCTACCCTCTACCCTCTCTCTCTCTCAACTCTCTCCCTCCTATCCCCTCTCCCTCTCTCAAGTTACTCCCTCTCACTCACTCTATCTATTTCTCTCCCATCTACACTTAATCCTAAACCTTAAAACCTTAACCCTTAAACTCTAAACTCTTAGACCTTGATCCCTTAATATTAGGCACGTATTAAAACATTATAGAAGTATAAATTTTTGGAGTTCTATTAGGAATTGAATGATAAATGACAATGAATGGGAAAATCTAAGGCACTTTAATATTTTCAACTATAAAGTTAGAGTTCAATTATGATTAGTGTTCACTTAGGGTTGAAATTTTAGGTCCACCTAATGTCTCAATTTAAGTGTCAGGGACTGAGGGGATGAGGCTGTGGGTTTAATTAAGGCTATGAATCTCACAGATTTCCAACAGGGCCTGCTGCTGCTTAGCTGGGGTTGAAGGTCCCCACTAAGATAAGAACTATGTTGTGCTTAGGGATTGAAAGCCCAAACTGACAGTCCCAGTGCCAGGGTTATGGCACAACAGGGGTCTTGGCTTATTCAACAAATGCCCAACTTTAGGGGTTTGTCATACTTAATTAAGGTTATTTTGTGCTCTGAATTAGGGCCTGGGGTTAGGGCTGGGATCATGAACTCAATTAGGGCCTGAGCTAGTGGCCTGACTAGGTTAGGCCTTTAGGGCTTAGCTAGAGTTAGCCAGGGGTTTGTAAATAATCTCAATTGGCGCTTAGTGGTCAATTACAATTTGTAGACACGTCAAATTGACATCATACATATTTAACTAATCATATTCGCTCGTCAATTAAATAAACCAAGTTTAATTGATTAATCTCTAAGGATCATGCATCTAAACATAAATCAACTTGATCCTAACACCACCCTCCTTTTAATTAAATAAATCAAGCCTTTTATTTTGTTGCATATCTTATAGCTCCATGACATTTTTCTTGAAGGAATTCTAATGAATATGCAATAACAGGTGGCATATTTTGCATAGTTTTTTTATCAGATAGATGATTCATATGCTTCTTTTTAGGTTGCTTGTGACCCACTGCCTATTTTCTATATGAATTAACCTTGTCAATTTCTTAACAAGTGTCAAAATTCTCTTTTTGAGATATTAGTGTTCCTTCAGACCTCCAAGTATGCCCCACTTGTTGCTGTTCTGCACATGATAATTTTTTATCATTAACTAAATTTTGTTGCAATTCTTGTGTATTCATGGATGACTCTTGCATCAAAGGATTCTCTATGATTGATTTACTATTATTTTTCTAAAAATTCAAGCCCTTTGAACCATCTATCGAACATGTAGCTAGAGGAGGAGAATAATCACAAGCCATGGATTCCATTTTTTGTTCATTTTGTTGTGATTTTCCTTTAAGTGCTCTTGATTATGGGCTTGATGAGGCCTGCCCTTATTGAAAATTTCCTTGAAGTCTATTATCAAAGAAAACAAAGGAAGATGAGGACTAGAGTAGTTCATCCACGCTACTATGCCCAAATGTAGATTCACAGCTTCTAAGAAGTCTGTCGACATCTTCAAAGCTCCCAATATTTTCCCAGCCATAATCTAGCAGGGTACAACTCTCTTCATCTTCATGTTCATCACCAAAAAAATTCAAGATCACCTTCAGCCGGACAAATATCACTCAAAGAGAAATGGAAAAAATTATTCACTAAACTATCATCCCTTTCCCCAATTATAGAATCTCCATTCAAACGTATAGGATCCTCCTTACAAATCCCTATAATCAAGTCATTTTAAATTGAATCTTGCTTAACATATTTGTATGGTTTTCTATCCACAAATTTTTTCCCCATTTCAGCATTAGCATGCATCAGGTCATAAGTAGCGGATTACTTTTCACACTATAGACCACACCACAATAGGCTTTTTTGAGGAATTTTGTTTCACAAGTATATACATATTATTTATCCATTTTGCACCTATGCATTATGTCTAATGGTCCACATACCTCGTTCTTTAATTACTTGCATCTCTTCCATAACATTTCCAACTATAACATCTGACAAAGTTTCTACATTATATATGGCGCATTTTGTCAAATAGTTCACACTTCTTGTTTGCACATCCACATTTGTTTTCTTTTGCATACATAAAAGCGTAGAATAGAGCATTTTTTGGTGGTGATCAGTGGATATATGTACAAGGATAGAAGAAACTTGGTTTAAAATCTAGAGGGCTGTCGATACGTAGAATATTATGATGGGTCACAGTAGAAGGACAGTTGACATGGCGAAGCTTCTAGCTATTCAGTTTTAACTCTAAAGTACAAACCCACCAAAGTTGAAATTTCTTGTTGAGCTTCACCAAGTGTAACATACAGTTTAAGGGCACCTATGTAAGAAATTTCATAACCATCACTCGGGCCTAAATATTGGAGACAAGCGACTGGGTAAGTGACTAGATTCGAGGTAGAAAAGACACGTCATTCACTCATTACCTTTGAACATGTATCTTACGAATTTAACCAGAGAGGACCACCTGCTTCTTTAATATGATGAGATATTGGACAGCGTGATTTCTGGAGGTAAATGGAATTCTTCATTTCAAGAATCATTCGTGAACATGTACTTTTTTTATAGAAGTGCAAGATCTCTAAGGGGAGGCATACATCTGAGGGGAGGCGTATGTCCTATAACTATCTTAGCGCATCATAAATAGCTCTGTTTTCCTTAGTATTATTGTTGGTCTCATTTACATTAGTGTCTATATCGTTAACATATTTTCAGATCATGTCCGCATCATGATTAAATGTTAGCATCATGAGTAAATGTCTAAATTTGCATTGCATGTCATCACAAATTTAATAACCATGCCTGAGTGAAAAATGCAAAAGAAGTTAAGACTTTACAAGAAATTTTAATTGCTGATAAATCTGTTTCATGATTTGACATTTTCCTTTATGACAGTGCCACTTTACACACACAATGCCTTTATGATAACTCCATTTTTCCTTAAGTATTTTGATGGGAATGAGTGAATGAGTGCATTGGAGTTTTACTCACAGTCCTATCAACATTTACCATCGCTACCAAGATGAAAATATTTGGGAGATATCATAATTGACAAAGGGGTAGTTGTCCATTTAATGAAGATTTGACATACTTCATCTTGTTCGACCTCTTAACCATTTCTAGAACATGCAGGTCATCTATGGTAGTGGTAGTACATGCCATTAGTTCTTTTTAAATTCTTGAATCACAGGGCTTGACATCGTTGGCAGAGAAGACTCATGATATTTCTTTTAAAAATCTTCAGTTTCAAATTTGTGGGGAGCAACTTGATTGTCTAAAACTCTTTTGTAGATTAAAATCTCTAACATATGATTTTTTTTTTTTTAATTTATTTATTATTATCTTGCAAAATTTGAAATAAATTTTATTTTTCTTAGCTTTTTAATGTTTGCAGGATTGCATCAAGAAGGAATGTTCGTCTCTCTTGCATGAGAATCAAATCTCAAAGAATAAAAAGCACATTCAAATTGGAGCAAGACTTTGCATGATAGGGGTTTGCATCACGAAACAATGGTCATCTTTTTTCACATGGAAATAAAATAACTAATAGGTTTTAAGCTCGAAACGTGGGAATTGGATGTTAAACTTGATACAAGAATTTTTAAATGCTTATTGTAATAGTCTAAGAGCATCCATTCATTACTTTTGTTTTCTATTTTATCTCAATTAGATCAATTTAGGTTTAAAATCAATCATTGTTTTGATCTTTTCGAAGTTGGTCTAAAATTGAACCCTAGAAAATGACTAGTCTTTACTTTTGGGCTAAAAATTGAACAAACAAACTTCACATTTAGCTTGGTGCTTTTAAAATGAATTCATCATTGCTTTGAGGCTAAACTAAACAAATGATCTCTTTCTTTAGTAATTTTTTTGTGAAGTAATCTCATCTAAAAATGTGTATGCACTTCTCTCACGCTTCATGATGATCTTGAGAATCAAAAGCCTTTTTGATGACATTAAGTTGCATAAAATATTTCCTCCACACTTCAATTTGGGCTTAAAAATTTAACAAAACATTGTGCAAGTGTGAGTGAGCTTATTGCATGTGTTCTCCCTTTGTTTCTAAATGAGGGTCGATCGAACTATGAATAATTTTATTCACTTTTGTCTATCTTAGAGGGCCTGCCTTGTGGAAAAAGTACTCACCCAAGGGAACAACTCAACTTGTAAAACTCTAAAGCCAAGAGTATTTCCATCTTGGATATAAATGTGGGTATTGGAGTAAACGCCAATATCACGTGGTTGATTCTGACGAGATGGATCTGAAAGGGTACTCTCGCTGTATGGGTCAATCTCCACAAATAGAAAGTTTGAACTAAAAATCATGTTTGTAGTGGCCTATTAACCCATTCACCGAGTTTATCAAAGTAGTGCATTAGAACTTAGATTCCAAGAAGTTACTTTCCATGTCTAATCTTGGTTAAAATATAGAGGTTAAGACTTCATTCTTAACACACCTTTATATTTTTCTGGGTTTCATGGGAAAATCCATCTCTTCTACTATTACAAAGGGTATGAGGCAAGCCCTACCAAGAAAATGCACCAAAATGAATCGGGATTCTAGGTTATATTTGGCTAGAATCAGTTTGTTATGTATTTTTAATCAAAAATATTTGCCAGAACATTCAGCTATGAGTGCAATTACATTCCCAACCTTTAGTGAGAAGCAATTATCTTTGAAAAATCTCACATGCTATTGCTTTCCCTGATTCATATCCTGAGGCTCTACATTTGGATTTCATCCTCAATTTTCCTACTAAGGTCACTAATAGGTAGTGCCTTTTCCCTCAAATTTCCTTTGGCTTCCGCAGATAATATGAATTTTACTAGATAAGTGGTACTGAGAGATGACATCTTGATTCAAAATCTAACTCAAGAGGTGTTTCTGTAAAAAAATAATCCATTGGTTAAATATATTTACTCAATGGACCCATGATGTGCTGCTACCTCCGTATCGTTGCTGGTTTTCATGCAAACATGGTCTTTTGACTTTGAATTACTCTTAGAGGAAGGCATGTCTTTCTGGCTTATCTGGTCTTAGTAAAATGTTCCTCCTAGGTTCATTTAGGGATCAAATCCAACATTTCCCACCCACCCCAAAAACTCTATCATCTTCCTCATCCTAAAAGAATCTTTAGAGTTTCTTGAAATGATTATTGTCTTTAAAATGTATCGCACCAAAACGGCTTCGAGCTGAATAGGTGTTTGGAAAATGCATCCTTTCCTCTACATTTCTAATTAAACTTGTGCTAATCCTTTTCAACAATTTCATCCTGAAGGAGAACTGAGTATTGGTGATCTTTTATTACATCTTAAGGTTTACAAGTTCATTACCCAAATCAAACCAATCAAAATCAAACCCTAAGTCTAGGATTGATCCAAAGTTCCTAAAACATTCCACACTTATATCATTTACCCCTTTCATCCTTCATCTCATCATTTGTCCGAAGAACCTTAGAGGTCACTTTTGCAACAAGGTCAAAACATAAGAAGAACATGGAATACAAAATTGATCCATACATCATGAGTAATTCAAATCAATTCAAATTTCAAAGCCTTACAATGTCGATTGATTATCAACACTCACATCTACAACTCTTATGTAAAGTCACTCTCTTCATTTGAGAACTGATTTTGTCCATCATCATCATCATTTGCATTATCAAGGGTTGGGAATGGGATATTTTCCACAATAGCACCAATCCACTATGGGATAGGTTTTGATTCATGTTATTATGTGTTTTATTTAGTTTCTTGGATTCCTTTCATTGCATGATTAACATGTTTCATTATTTCATAGGGATGATTTTATTTTGCTTTGTGTTCAATAACAATGCTAATGTGTGTTTTGAGGAAATGTAGATTTAGCATCCATATTATGGCGATAGAAGTAGGGCGATAGAATTATGCTTGTTTGAAAATTTTACCATCTAACATGCTGCTAATGTTTCCAGATTTTGTATCTTAGTTGGAATGGATTTTATTCCACACTAAGATTAGTCATATTATAACTAATATCTAAAACAAAATAAGTCTCTTTTAAAATTTGTTTGAGGTGAACTTATAGATTGTTGTCACTCTATTTTTGTCAATTCAGGCCTTGTCTATGCTTATGTATTTTGCAAGCTTGTCTACAAGAGTCATATGCTGTGAAATTTGATTTTACACCTGCTAATGGCATTTAGTTTGAAAGTATTTTTGAATGGCATTATGGGCGTAGCTTTAAGTATGCCAATTTGTATTATTTTGAATTTTTTATTTTCAAAAGCTTGTTTGATGTAGCTTTACACCTGTCAATTTACATTTCCTTGAAAATTTCTAAATCCTTTCAACAAATCTATTTTGTTGCATATCTTATAGCTTCACCACGTTTTTCTTGAAGGAATTTTGATGAATAGGAAATAACAGGTGGCATATTTTGCATAGTCTTTTTATCAGATAGATGCTTCTTATGCTTCTTTTCAAGTTGCTTGTGACCCACTGCCTATTTTCTGTATGAATTAACCTTGTCAATTTCTTGACAAGTGTCGAAATTCTCTTTTTGAGATATCAGTGTTCCTTCAGACCTCCAAGTATGCCCCACTTGTTGTTGTTCTGCACATGAGAGTTTGTTATCATTAACTACATTTTTTTGCAATTCTTGTGTTTTCCTGGATGACTCTTGCCTCAAAGGCTTCTCTATGATTGATTTACTATTGGTTTTCTAAAAATTCTAGCCCTTTGAACCATCTATCTGACATGTAGCTAGACGAGGACAATAATCACAATGCATGGATTCCATTTTTTGTTCATTTTGTTGTGATTTTCCTTTAAGTGCTCTTGATTATGGGCTTGATGAGGCATTCCCTTGTTGAAAATTTCCTTGAAGGCTATTATCAAAGCAAACAGAGGAAGATGAGCACTATAGTAATTCATCCATGCTACTATGCCCAAATGTAGATTCACAGCTTCTAAGAAGTTTGTCCAGATCTTCAAAGCTCCCAATATTTTCCCAGCTATAATCTAGCAAGGTACAACTCTCTTCATCTTCATGTTCATCACCAAAAAAATTCAAGATCACCGTCAGGTGGACAAATATCACTCAAAGAGAAATGGAAAAAATTATTCACTAAACTATCATCCCTTTCCCCAATTATAGAATCTCCATTCAAACGTATAGGATCCTCCTTACAAATCCCTATAATCAAGTCATTTTAAATTGACTCTTGCTTAACATATTTGTATGGTTTTCTATCCACAAATTTTTTCCCCATTTCAGCATTAGCATGCATCAGGTCATAAGTAGCAGATTGCTTTTCACACTATAGACCACACCACGATTTTTTTTTTGAGGCATTTTGTTTAACAAGTATATACATTTTCTTTATCCATTTTGTGCCTATGCATTATGTCTAATGGTCCATGTACCTCATACTTTTATTACTTGCATCTTTGCCATAATGTTTCTAGCTATAACATCTAACAAAGTTTCTACATTATATATGGCACATTTTGTCAAATAGTTCACGC
Organism: Sequoia sempervirens; assembly: GCA_007258455.2. Classification (NCBI taxonomy): domain Eukaryota; kingdom Viridiplantae; phylum Streptophyta; class Pinopsida; order Cupressales; family Cupressaceae; genus Sequoia; species Sequoia sempervirens. The sequence continues at coordinate 26,409 of VDFB02111825.1, forward strand.
TTGTCTGCACATCCACATTTGTTTTCTTTTGCATACATAAAAGCGTAGAATAGATCATTTTTTATGGTGGTCAGCAGATATATGTACAAGGGTAGAAGAAAGTTGGTTTAAAATCTAGAGGGCTACTGATAAGTAGAATATTATGATGGGTCGTAGTAGAAGGCCAGTGGACATGGAAAAGCTTCTAGCTGTTTAGTTTTAACTCTAAAGTGCGCACCCACCAAAGTTGAAACTTCTTGTTGAACTTCATCAAGCATAACATACAGTTTAAGGGTGCCTATGTAAGCAATTTCATAACCATCACTCGGGCCTGAATATTGGAGACAACCGACTAGGTAAGTGACCAGATTCGAGGCGGAAAAGACACGACCATTCACTCATTATCTTTGAAAATGTATCTTGTGAATTTCACTAGAGAGGACTACTTGCTTCTCTAATATGATGAGATATTGCATGGCATGATTTCTAGAGGGAAATGGAAGTATTCATTTCAAGAATCATTCATGAACATGTCCTTTTTTATAGAAGTGCAATATCTCTGAGGGGACGCGTACATCCTATAAGTATCTCATCCCATCATAAATAGCTATGTTTTCCTTAGTATTATTGTTGGTATCATTTACATTAGTGTCTCTAGCATTAAAATATTTGTAGATCATGTCTGCATCATGATTAAATTTTTAAATTTGTGTGGCATGTCATTATAGATTTAATAACCATGCCTAAGTGAAAAATGCAAAAAAGTTAAGAATTTTCAAGAAATTTTAATGGCTGATAAATCAGTTTCATGATTTGATCTTTTCCTTTATGACAATGCCACTTTACACACATGATGCCTTTATGATAACTCCATTTTCCCTTAGGTATTTTGATGGGAATGAGTGAATGAGTGCATTTGAGTTTTACTCATAGTCCTGTCAACATTTATTGTTGCTACTGAGATTAAAAGATCTGGGAGATATCATAATTGACAAAGGGGTAGTTGTCCATTTAATGAAGATTTGACATACTTTATCTCATTCAACCTCTTCACCATTTCTAGAACATGCATGTCATCTATGGCAGTGGAAGTAAATTCCATTAGTTCTTTTTAAATGCTTGAATCACAAGGCTTTACATCATTGGCAGAGAAGACTCATGAAATTTCTTTCAAAAATCTTCAGTTTCAGATTTGTGGGTTGTAACTTGATTGTCTAAAACTCTTTTTTAGATTAAAATCTCTATCATACGAATGTTTTTTTATTTTTTATTTATTTATTATTATCTTGCAAAATTTGAAATAAATTTTATTTTTCATAGTTTTTTAATGTTTGAAGGATTGCATCAAGAAGCAATGATCATCTCTCTTGCATGAGAATCAAATCTGAAAGAATAAAAAGCACATTCAAATTGGAGAAAGACTTTGCATGATAGGGGTTTGCATCATGAAACAATGGTCATCTTTTTTCACATGGAAATCAAATAACTAACAGGTTTGAAGCTTGAAACGTAGGCATTGGATGTTAAACTTGATAAAATAATTTTTAAATTCTTATTGTGGATATGTGCAAGATCATCATGGAAAAAATAAGCACTTCAGTGGTGAAAAATTCAGAAAAATCAAAGTTAGGAAACTTGACGTAAAAATTTGAATAAGTTATCTATATTATTTCAAAAATATGTAAGAATAGAATCTGTAGAAAATTGAATGTAGTTTCTAAACTACTAGGTTTTTTTTTTTTTTTAAATCTATTTGGTGAAAATTTGAAATTTCAATGCAGTGGTACTTAAATTTTAGGGAAAAATAAAGAAGTAGGTGTTTGTCTGACCACCCTAACCACAATAAAATGATAATAATTTTTTATAATATTTTAGACATAAGTAGAGGACTCATGTCAGGATGTGATGTATATTTTTTTTGTAATTTTTCCAAGTAAATAATTAATTATGAATTTTTTTATTTGCAACTTTTTAAAATATAAAACTCATATATTAGGCCGCATAACTTGGTCAAAACTTTCTGCCAATGAAATTTGATTTTTCTTTTTTTTAATCATATAGTATCCTGAAGCATAGAATGCTTGATGCATATTATTTTTGGATTCAAAAAATGTGATATGGGTTTAGAATGCCATGTTTTTCAATCAACCTATCCCAATTCAGGAAGTTTAAAATTAGTTTCAAAAAGAAAATGAATAATAATTATTTATTAAATTCAAAATTAAAGGCACTTAATTTTATATTGGTGGAAGCTGAGAATCACATCTTTAAAAAAACCCTTTTCATTTCATCCAATTTGGAATTAAAATAGGAATTCGTCCAATACACATGCACTACCCACCACAAAGTGCCATCATATGCAGCCCTTTTTTTTAGCCCATCATGATCCTGCACATACCCTTGTAATAGTCTAAGAACATTCATTAACTACTTGTTTTTTCTATTTTAGATCAATTAGATCAATTTAGGTTTAAAATCAATCATTGTTTTGATCTTTTCAAAGTTGGTCTAAAATTGAACCCTAGAAACTAACTAGTCTTTACTTTTGGGCTAAAAATTCAACAAACAAACTTCACATTTAGCTTGGTGCTTTTAAAATGAATTCATCATTGCTTTGAGGCTAAAATGAACAAATGATCTCTTTCTTTTGTAATTTTTTTGCAAAGTAATCTCATCAAAAAAGTCGTATGCACTTCTCTCGCGCTTCACGACGATCTTGAGAATCAAAAGCCTTTTTGATGACATTAAGTTGAATAAAATATTTCATCCACACTTCAATTTGGGTTTAAAAATTTAACACAACATTGTGCAATTGTGAGTGAGCTTATTGCATGTGTTCTCCCTTTGTTTCTAAACGAGGGTCAATCAAACTATGAATAATTTTATTTGCTTTTGTCTATCTTAGAGGGCCTTCCTTGGGGAAAAAGTACTCACCCAAGGGAACAACTCAACTGGTAACACTCTAAATCCAAGAGTATTTCCAACTGGGATATAAATGTGGGTTTTGGAGTAAACGCCAATATCACGTGGTTGATTTCGATGAGATGGATCTGAAAGGGGACTCTCACCATATGGGTCAATCTCCATGAACAGAAAGTCTGAACTAAAACCCTTGTTTTGCTTGGTGGCTATTAGCCATTCCTTAGAAGTTTAGCTATCAAAGTGAAGAATTGCATTGGAACTTAGATTCAAGAAGTTACTTGCCATGTAGATCTTGGTTAAAATATAAGGGGTTAAAGTGTTCTTAACATACCTTTATATTTTTCCTTGGTTTTCATGTAAAATCATCTCTTCTACTCCCGAAGGGCATGAGGCAAAATTACAAGAAAAATGTACCAATTGAGCTGGGAATTATTGCTTGAATCAGGGGTTGAAACATGGGGCTTTAAATCCAAGAAACATTGGAAAAAAACATTCCAACACGCAAGGCGTCTCAAATCTCAAACCCTTTAGGAGGATTTTATCCTTGAAAAAAAATTCCACACATGTTGTTGCTTTCCCTTGGAAGTTCATATCCTTAAGGAGTTCTATAAACGTTTTAGTTTCAAATCTCCAGAGTTTTCTCTTCCCCACTACAAGATCCAACAATGGGTAACTCTTGCCTCAAAGTTTCCTTTGGTTTTATGCATAATACACTTCTGGGATAAGAAAGGGTTTGAGACATTAAGTATCTAGTTCAAGAATCCTAATCAAGGTAAAAGTCGTTTAAAGCGAGGATTGCGTCGATTTGGCATCCTTTAGTCATATGGTTTCATGCGGACCCGTTGAGATGCTTTTGATTTTGAGTTACTCTTAGAGAAGGGCATGTTCTTCATTATCTTGGTCTAGTAAACCAGTCTTTCCTCGGTTCATTTAGGATCAAATCCAACATTTCACCCACCCCAAAAACTTATCATCTTCATCTTGCAAACAACTTCAGAGCTTTGGAAACATTATTCTAGACTTGGGTAAGTAATCAAACCAAAATCATTTGTTTAATTAGGTGTGTGGGAATGCATCCTTTCTCATACCTCTAATTAAATCAGCAAACCTTTCAATAATTTCATCCTAAGATAACATCTTACATCTTAAGGTTTACAAGTTCATTACCCAAATCAAACCAATCAAAATCAAACCCTAAGTCTAGGATTGTTCCAAAGTTCCTAAAACATTCCACACTCATATCATTTACCCCTTTCATCCTTCATCTCATCATTTTTCCTAAGAACCTTAGAGGTCACTTTTGCAACAAGGTCAAAACACAAGAAGAACGTAGATTACAAAGGCTTACGATTCCAATACATCGCATGAGTAATTCGAATCGAGATTGGAAATTTCAAAGGAAAAGCTGCCCACATTGCTGATTAGTTATCATCCCCATACTGGCCGGAATTTTTTTAAAGGATCATGACGGAAATGTCCAATGGCCAACAAATGTGAGTATGCCCCAAAGTCAAGATTGGAACACATTTCCTGATGAAGTAGATTTAAATCCAAAACCTACAAGTTTCCAAGTGAACAATCGATGCAGGCCTTCAAATGAACAATAAAATTTACCAATTACAAGTTTTTGAGAACGCTTGAATCCTAGAAAAAAATTTGGGATAAATATGGTTACAAATCATGCGAATGTGAACGAAAGATATAAAACAAGATGTTTAAGCAACTGAGAGTCAAGGTAACACCATGCAAGGATCCCAAGGGTTACTACAAAGGCAAGGCAGTAATGATTCCAAAGAGGTCCAACAATGTTGATTTCAATACATAATGGAAAATTTGGACGTAAAACATTTGTCAAATAGAAATTACACACACTCCAAATCTGCTTAAAGACGAAATGAATCAGCTATCCAAGGGATTGGGAATTCAGAAATCAAGATCAAATCTGGTGAGATCAAATTTTTGCACTTACCAAAATAGTTGAGTCACTGCACCAAGAGACATCTCCACCACCATTACCCATATAAAAATAATTCCTTGGTTTAGGGCTTCCCTCTTTACCTAGCACCAATCACTCCATCCAAATAAATCCACCTAACACCAATCAAGCCATCACATCAAAAAATTTGAATATAACATTGACAAAGCACCAACAAATGGTATCTAATCAAAGGACAACATCAATCCTGGCAAATCAAAATATGGTCTCCCAAGGATCTATCACCTCAGTCATTCCGACCATTCTTATCACCTTGATCACTCCAACCACCACTCTCACACCCATCATATCTCAACCCCTCACTACCATGATCACTCCAAGTGTATCTCAACCACTTTTCACTACATCCAACATGATTCCAAATACACCACCACTACCACCAAAACCAAGTGCAATAAGTCAATATTGTAACATCTCACTAAAATCACATCAAGCCTACCAACAAGTAGTTCAACAATATCAGGTGGCTCCACAAACCGCTCAAGCTACCTAGGCTACCCAAGCCTCTCAAGTTACCCAACAAATAGAAACACAAACACAAAAAATGATAATTATTGGGGATACCGATGAACATTCAACCACTGGTGATAGCATTGACAATTTTCCCACCACAATTGCTGAAAGCATTGATCAAGATCTATCCATCAAAGAGCACATTGGAGATGTTTCTCTCATCCGAAGATCAAATCAACATAAGTCAAGAGTCACTTTTCAATCATGATCAAAATCCGCCGACGATACCCAACAATGATCCAATTCAAGAAATGTCAACATCACTTGACCCAATGGTTGAATACATTCACAATCTCTCCACCATAATTGTTGAAAGAAATGTTCAAATCCTATCCATCAATGAGCACATTGAATATTTTTCCACCTCATTCGATGACCAACTCACCATACATCAAGAGCCACTCTTTAGTGATATATTTCAAAGAGTGTTAGGATTATTTGATCCTATCAACATAATGCATGATCCATCGACCAATGATCATATTAAAAATGTCTCTACATTGCCTTATGAGTTCAAGGACATATCTCAATAATTTATTCCAAAGCATGATCAAAATATTTATCCAAGGTCTAGCAATGGTCCTTTCCAAGACATGTTGACATCCTTTGACCTCATGGTTATAGATACAAAAATAATCCTCAACTCGACACTTGATCCAAATTCACTCAAAGATCAAGAGGATATTGAGCCATTCCCCATGCTTAATGACAACATCCAATAATTATTTGTAAGCAATCCATCCTTTGAAACTGACCCATATCAAGAACTTGATCCAGAGCATTTCGAAAACAACTCCAAAATCATTCAAGATCAAGAATTTGCATTTTCAAGATACTACAATAATCTAATGGACACTCTCTTATCTATGGAAGATGACCATATCCATGTAGAACATACTAATCCATCTACCCATGAGATGCTTTCTATGGATGGACACATATATGATCTTCATTCAGAACATGATTCCTTTACTCCTAATATTATTACACAAAAAGAGCAGGTTATTGAGTTGTCAACATTAGTATCAGATATATCACAAATTCAGACTAGGGACATCATGAATAAGGATATCCAACATTATCCACTCAAAGAAGTAGATAAGATGAAACAAGATATTCCTGAGTCAGTAGAGCAAAAAATGGAAACAACATCATCTGTAGTGGTCATTTAACAAATAATGCATTTTGAACAAGAGCTCTCAGAATAGGAAGAATCAAATCATGAAGGTACTACTTCCACAATAGTGGGGGCAACTTCGTCTCAAGCAAACATCAACATAGGAAGCATGAAGAATCCTTATGATGAAACCAATGTTAATACTACAACTAGTGACATCATGAATCTTCATCGACCCATCACCCCATCCATGAATTGGGACCAACATCAAAAGATATATATAAATCAAAGTACAAAGAATGTTATGAAAGAAAAAGAAGCAAAAAAGCATAATGGAAAAATCAAATACAAATGGATACCAAAGAATACAAAGAAAGACTAACCCTATCAAACAACATTAGTCAAAGAAACTATGTGAAAAAAAAGGGAAAATTATCCATCAAGGATGTCCACAAAAGAAAAAGTAGGCTTTTCAAGTGACGTATAAATTATATCAAGTAGTTGGTCCTAATTCCATGCACACTTTTGTATCCACCCATCATTTCTCATCTTCCCTAGTTTGGAGAGTCAAAGGTTCCAAACTGTCAACCAATCCATTTCTTATCCCTAAACATAGTCCATCCACACCTCCACCCATGATATCCAGTTCTCACATTGAGCATGTATTGGAAATGACCCTTTATCATAAGGATTCTGAAGGAACTCTATCGTGACATGTGCATAAAGATAGAGTTAACCTCGATATCAATGAAGCAGATCAGAAATCTCAAAAAATTCATTCAAGTGCACCTATCTTAGCAAAGCAACTTGTTCAAGAAGGCTATCAATGGCACATCATGACAGGGGCATCTACATCAGCCACACCATGCAATTTAGCGTGAGTTTAAAATATTTTAGAAAAAACCAAAAAATATGAAAATCCAAAAAAAAAATCAGAAAAAGGATTGAAAATAGTAAGGAGAAAAATCTTCCTCTAGTGAAAACCATATGGGAAACACTTTGGGCAAGACCATGACGAAAACTTGGAAAACAAGCATCATGTGTAGGATCAAGCATCTACATGTGCCACTTCAGGTGAAAGCATCTCGTCCCATCCATAATAAATCCAACATTCCATCCATATCATCCATAATAAGTCAAAATTCCATTCCTGTCGTCCATAATAAATCCATCCAAAATACGTAAACCAACGTTTCCCAATCCCATTTTCATCCATTTTAAAATCCATCATCAAGTTATCGCAGTGTGATGAAATTTTTTTGGGCACACTTTACATTTCCTTATGGTAAACATCATGACATGGGTCATTTTCATTGATCCTATCCTATGCAGCATTATCCGAGCCATGAAGCATAATCCAAATGAGCATTCTTTATCTAAACACCTTATCTTATCGCAAGATAATTCTTGGAATC
>VDFB02111826.1:0-25790 GCA_007258455.2 Sequoia sempervirens
CAAGACCAATTCATTCTAACACCTCAAACGGCCCAACAAAGTGGGGTGCAAGCTTAGAACCCTTTACATAATGAATAGGGCTCTTCTATGGACGAACTCATAGAAACACTCGATCACCAACTGCAAAATACCGATCAACTCTGTGTGCATCAACATACTTCTCCTGCCTGTCTTGAGTTGCTACAAGATGCTCTCGGATGCGAGTTACCTGCCGCTCCATATCTTGAAGCATTTCAGGTCCAATAAGAACCCTATCCTCTAATCGATCCAAGCTCAAAGGGGTATGACAAGGGTGACCATATAAAGCCTGAAATGGAGCCATGCCGATCGAACTATGATAACCATTGTTATAGGAAAACTCGACCAAGTGCAGATAATCTTCCCAACGAGATTGTTGGTCCATGACATACATGTGGAGCATATCCTCAAGCACTTGATTGAATCTCTCAGTTTGACCATCTGTCTCAGGATGGTAGGCAAAACTAAAATTTCAACTTAGTCCCTAAGGACCACTACAAAGATGTCCATAACGTGGATGTGAATATCGGATCTCTGTCAGAAATGATTCTTTGCGGTATCCCATGCAATTGAACAATGTCTTCCATGAACACCCTGACCACCACAAAAGAAGTATAAGAAGATCAGATAGGAGAGAAATGGACTACCTTGGTCAGCCTGTCAACAGTGACCATGATAGTGTCGTGCCACCTGGAAGACATAGGCAAGCCGACAATAAAATCCATAGAGATAATGTCCCACTTCCATTTTGGAACAAAATGAGGCTACAACAAACCTGCCAGATGATGATGCTCAACCTTAACCCTCTGACATTCTAAACACCTAGCCACAAAATCAACGATGTCACACTTCAACCCTGCCCAAAAATATAGCGAGCGAAGATCATCATACATTTTCTTAACTCCAGGATGTGTCGAATAAGGAGCCCGATGAGCTTGAGTCAAGATTAGGGTGCGAAGACCCTCTGCAAGAGGTACATACATTCACCCTACAAACTGCAACACATCATCTGAGTCCAAAGAGTAACCAAAAAATTTACCTTCCAACGTTCTGCCCGACTCAATCTTTGATTTCACTGCTTGATACCAATTATCTAAAGGTAGAGCTGTGAGGTTCTAACTCCTCAAATCAACCTCAAGAGCCACAACATAAATCTCATGCCTGCGTCGACTCAATCCATATACCACCACATTCTCCTTGCCCTGGATATATTTCACTTCAAAATCATATTCGCATAAGAATTCCATCCATCTCCTCTGCCTTGCATTCAAATTCGGTTGCGTGAAGATATATTGCAGACTACGATGATCTGTATGCAACTCGAATCAATGCCCTAGGAGGAAGTGTCACCATCTTACCAAAGCATGCACAACTGTGACCAACTTAAGATGGTGTTTGGGGTAGTTCTTTTCTTGATCTTTAAGTTTTCATGATTCATACGCAATCACTCTCCCTTCTTGCATCAACACAGCCCCTAAGCCTTCCAAAGAAGCATCCGTACAAACAACAGTCACCTGTCGGATCTGACACTACTAAGATTGGTGCACTAGTCAATTTTTCCTTAAGAGTTTGAAATGCTAACTAACATTGATCTGACTAAAGAAATTTCTTCCCCTTCCTCTGTAGAGAGGTGATAGGATGTGCAATCCTTGAAAAGCCTTCGACGAATTGCCAATAATAGCCTACAAGTCCCATGAAACTATGAATTTCTAAGACATTTGTGGGTGCGGGCCAATCCACAATAGCCTGAATCTTTATAGGATCAACTGAAATTCCCTTAGCAGAAATCACATGGCCCAAATATTGAACTTCAGTCTTATAAAATTCACACTTTGCTAGATTGGGAAACAACTGACTGTCCCTTAAGCACTGCAACACCTGCTTTAGATGTTCCTCATGTTCTTCCATAGACCTGGAATAAATTAGAATGTCATCAAGAAACACAAGGAAAAGTCTATCCAAGTATGTTCGGAACACTCCATTCATTAAGCTCATGAAGACTGAAGGTGCATTCATTAACTTGAACGACATCACAGTGAACTTGTAATGTCCATATCGAGTGCGAAATGCTGTTTTATGAATATCTATATCTATAATTCGCAACTGATGATATCCTGATTTGAGATCAATCTTAGAAAATACCTTTGCCCCTTTTATCTGATCGAAAAGATCCTCAATTTTGGGCAAGGGATATCGGTTCTTCATTGTTACTTTGATCAACTGCCTGTAATCAATACACAAGCGGAGAGAACCATCCTTCTTCTTTAAAAATATCATAGGTGCTCCCCAAGGGGAAACACTTGGGTGGATAAAGCCCTTAGCCAACAACTCTTCCAACTGCAGACAGAGTTCTTGAAGTTCTTGCGTTGTCATTCGATATGGAGCTTGAGATATCGGCTCAGCTCTCGGTACCAAATCAATCCTGAAATCTATATCTCGCTTTGGTGACATACCAAGTATCTCTTCCAGAAACACATCATAAAACTCCTTAAGGAGAGGGTAATCATCCAATGACACCCCTCAACTATCCTCTGACTCCAAATCACTCATAGACACTGCAAAAAGCTGACAACCCTGTCAGAAGTACCTTTTAAGTTGCATGGCAGAGATCATTCACAAAGAAATGGGTCTTTGAATACCCACTATCTCCACCTCCTTTCCAGAGTCATCAATGCACTGCACTGCTTTACAACGATAGTCTATAATAGCATGGTGTGCACTCAACCAATCCATGTCCAATACGACATCATAAGAGCCGAGTGGTAGGATTATGAGGTCCACTCTAGTTGTCAATGCCCCTATATTCAAACTACAACCCTACACAAGCTTCTCTACAACAACCTTTGACCCTGAGGCCAATTCAACTTTCCATTTTATGCCTTGACTAGTTTCCACCAGTCTACATCGCTCAACTACTAAAGGAGATATAAAAGAATTAGATGCACTAGAATCAAAGAGTACATAAATGATAGTGTTGTGCAACACCTCTTCCTATCGATTATCCACTATTGCAAAGACACGATGAGATCTCCCTACATCGCCCACTGTCAGCTTTGACCTAGCTGGTCTCTGATTAAATCCTATGGCTTTCTTCTATGGACACAGTGTAGCGATATGCCCTTGCTGCCCACATGAGTAGCAACTAGTACCTTTGCCAAATCCTCTGCCCCCTGATGAAGCATTTGACTGCTGAAAGCTTCCTTGACCCGGTGCTGACTGAAAACTAGGTGTAGGTTGCTCAAAACGCTCTTTACGAACCTGGTTCCTATTCTGATCCCTAAGAAACTGAGAAATTCTAGCTCACTGAGATTGAGAGTTCTTTTGCTTCGGCTGCAACTGCTGCTGCTGTTGATGCCGCTGACCCCCTTTAGAGGGTGTATACCTATTCCTAGAAGATCCTGCAGCTTGAGTCTGACCTCCGTGATTACTAAATCTAGGTGTAGGCACACTGCCAATCTGAACTCCAATGTGACCACCCAATGCCATGGCCAAATTTTCCTCTACCAAACGAGCCTTTTCAATTTCCATTCCATCGTCTTTGGTTCAAAGACTCGCACACCTCCACTAATGCGGGCATTTAAGCCACGAACAAAGTACTCGCCAAATTGAAAGGTTGTTTTTCAACACATTTGGTGCTCGCTAAATTTGGTGAGCACCAAATTTCCTTTTCCAAAAATAGTAAAAAAGGAGTTGATCTACGATACAGGCCCATAGTTCTCTGCCTTTTTTTTGTTCAACACTTTCTCCAATAGGAAAATGCCTTTTTATGTAGTTGACTTGTTGTAGTACCATATTATGCTTGCTCCATCACCTTTTGAGCACCAATTTGCTTGCTGGACAATGTAGAAGAATATAATTTGTAGTTTCTACATCATATTTGATTATATCAAGTAATATATTCATTTTTGTAGAATTGAAATGCTTATATAGAGTTTTTTTGTTTTGTTTTGACAATATGGACGATTCCTTTCATAATTTTATTAATCATAATAGTTTACATAGAATTCAACATTGAATAAGATGGAAGTTGCATAAAAAGTTAAATTTTTAGGAGTTTGAAGATTTATTTTGAAAAGCATGACATAATTTAGATGAATCCATGTAAAATTATATAGAGGAATTGAACTTAACACAAACATGCTTATGTATTCTATTTGCATTGCTTATAATATTCCATTTCCATCATGGTTAGTGGAATTCACTCTTTTTCATTGTAGCTAGATTGATTTGTATGGGTTTTTTACTTGGGTACAAAGAACTCCCAAGATATTCCTTATGTGCTTGTCTAATAAGAGTCATTTGTATGATTTTCTCATAATGTTCTCTACTACTTGCTTAATTTCCTTTTAGTTATGAACTATTAGTGCAAGTTGATTAAAACCTTGAGGGGAAGTTACCAAGAGTTGTAGGTGAATAGCTAGCTTAAGATAATTTATGTTTAATGTATCTCTAAGGTTAAAAGCCTAGTGATTAGAGATCAAATGATATTAGAGCTCCAAGTTTTTGGTTATGTCATATTCAATGAGTGTACAAATGATTGGATACAATATTTCCCTTGTCCCATTCAACAAGACCTTGGAAATGGATGTAATCTACCCCTTCCTCCATTAGCTGCATATTTTCCTTTGCTTGTCACATAGATCAATTGCTTTTCATTTGACTTTTTAGCAATTGACCTAAAAACTAACAAAATGATTCACTCTACATTGGCTAGAATGAAGGTAGATTTGGAAATCTCAAAAGGGGCTCTAGGAAAATTCATCGCCTACAATTCACTGCCATGAAAAATTCACCACAGAAAAATTTTGATTTTATTTAAAATATTAAGGTGAATTGTTGATGGTGAATTTTCCTTCGATGAATTGCTGGTGATGAATTTTTTGGATGCCCTCAAAAGGATTAAGAACACTATATTTAGCCTAGAAACCATGACTAAAATGAAGAATTAAGAACACTATATTTATCTTAGAAACCCTCTTAAGAGACAAAATACAGACTGTGCCAGTGAAAAAAAATTATTGTGACAATTGCAATTAACTACTACCTATATTATGTAGCAAATTATCATATTCAATGAGTGTACAAATGATTGGCTACAATATACCTCTTGTTCCATTTAATCAAACCTTGGTAATGGATGTAATTTTCCCCTTCCTCCATTAGTTGCATATTTTCCTTTGCTTGTCACATAGATCAATTGCACTGACGATTTCTCTTAAGAGACCAAAGTGTGAAAGGGAAAAAAAATTGATGAGATATTACTCAAAACCATGGTACTTAGAAACATTTCGTATGAAGGTACAAGATCATGTACAGTCCCTCTATAATAACCTCTCTTAGTTTTCATATCTCCAATCCCATGCCCATGGTGACAAGTTTTTAGTTGATAGTAAAAGCATCAAATGTATGCAATATAAAGTTGCAAGGTGTTGTAATTTTTTCTTGTTCATTGTATGACCAAAACAACACTTCTAAAATATTTGCATGGGTAGGTTTATGCTATGCAGGGTCCTATTTTGTACCCCAACATTCTAGAATGTTTCAAGATACATTGCACCGATGATTTCTCTTAAGAGACCAAAGTGCGAAAGGGCAACAAACATTGACAAGATCTTTATTGAAAAGCATGGCACTTAAAAACATTCAATGTAAATGTACATGATCATGTAGGGTCCCTCTACAATAAAATCTCTCAGAACTTTTCATATCTCCATTCTATTTGCCCGCAATGACAAGTTTTTAGTTGATAGAAAAAGTGTCAAATGCATTAAAAAGAAAGTTGCAAGGTGTTGTAATTTTAGTTTTTTTCACTGTGCAACCACAACAATAGTTCCAAAACATCTAGGTGGGTAGGTTTATGCTAGGAAAGGTTCTATTTTGCACCTGAGCATGCTAGAATGTTCTAGGCTACATTGTAGCAATGATTCCTCTTAAGAGATCAAAGTGCAAAAAAATGGAAAAATTTAATGAGCTCTTACTCAAAATCATGAAACTTAGAAATGTTTTTTCTAAAGGTACATGATCATATTGGGTCCATCTATAATAACCTCTCTCATTTTTTCATATCTCAAAGCCAATTGGTAGTCGTGAAAGTTTTTTTGCTGCCCCAAAAGCCATTAGATGCATGTAGTGTAAAGTTGCAAAGTAGGCTATTTTTTGTTTTGTTCTTCATGGGGCCAAACCATTAGCACCAACACGTCTAGGTGGGCACGTCTACACTAGTCATGGTCCTTTTTTGCACCCCAACTACATTGTGCTGATAATTTATTTTAAGATACCTAAGTGCAAAAAAATGTAGAAATTTGATGTGTTGTTTGTCGAAGACAGTTGTACATATGAATGTTCTGTCTAAACCTATAGGTGCATGTTATAAGTTGTATATTTCAACCTATCATCCTTAAAAATTATAGTTTGTATAGTAGTAGAGAGCTCCAACGTTGGTGTTGAAGGAGTCTAATAATTTTTAACACCACATTGTAGTAAATTTGAGGCATAAGTAATGGCACATTCCAAATGGAGGATAATGTGTCATGATGCAAAAGTTGTGGGATATTTTGATAACCCGTTGGTAAGAAGAGGAGGAAAATCTGACATGATGCTAAAAGGAAGGAGGTTCAAACAAATTTGATACATCCTTCTCTATGTTTTCAAATCCTTTAAAGGTAAGCCTTGAATAATAGTTTCCCTACACCTATAGGTTTATTTATTTTGTGGTGTTTGGCTATGCGAAAGTTTAGTTTATCTTGTCATTTTTTTGATTGCTAGTCATCAATAAGAAAAATCCATTTTTGGATTTATAGGAAATGGGTGACTCCTTGATTATCCTCTCATCATTAGGATTCCAATCATCCTACCAAATGGTATGGACAGTGATATTGGATATGAAAAAATAGGCCCATTGTGGTACCTCATGTACACAAACTTAGAGAACCCTTCATATTGTAACACACCGAAACTCATGCCTCATCTTAATAGAAATATTTGCTGCATTTGTATTATTGAAGTTGTTTAATAATTTCCAAAGTTATTAGACCCTTGAAAACATAGTTATAACATGGAGTTGATATGAAAGGTACAATATGAGACAGTCATAAACCTTGAAAACATGAAGAAAGAACACAGTCACAAAGGCAAGAGTGAAGCTTACACAATGTGAATTCCATGAGGCAACACTATGGACTCAAAGGGAAAAAGGAAAAAAAATACATGAATAAAGTACAACAGGTAGTCATAAAAAAGTTTAAAATCACAACATGATAAAGTGTGAGTTTAACATCTACTACAAACCAAGTGGAGGGAAGTGATCACATGGAAGAGAATTTAAAGTGATCACATGGAAGAGAATTTAATGAAAATCATCAATGTCACTCTATTGTATTGTGCCTTATTGGTAAATGATTTCTAGATTTGATTGTGTGAATTTTTTGCATCAACGTTTCGGATCACACTCTGTGATCCATCATCAGGATGAGAGCTAAGAGTAACAAGATTTTTTTCTCTTGTTGCTCTTAGCTCTCATCCTGATGATGGATCATGAAGTGTGATCCAAAATGTTGATGCAAAGAAATCACACACAATCGAATCCATAAATCACTTACCAATAACATTATGGATTTTTCCTTGTTAACAGTCATAGGATTTTAGCTATGACTTTATGTCTTGAAAAAGTCTTAATGAAATGATAGTGACATCACAGTCCTAATGAAATGACAATAATATTGAGTTCCAATGAAGTCTTGGTAGTTATGAATCACAGTGACAAGGAGAAAAGAGACAGTAGCAATGAAAAAGGTTTCAATGGTACGAGGAAAATAATAGGTCATGATAGTGTTTGGATGAGATGTCAATATTTATGAAGATAATCAAATCATTAATTTGAGGGAAGTTACCTCAAACCAGGATTATGTTTGTATAGTCATACAAGAAAAGGAAATAGGTAGAAATGCACATAGTTTAAAAGAATGACAATGAGAGTGTTGAGTAGGGACTTGTTGAGTGTGGCAAGTCTAATGAATGCTGTCCCAAAATCATAGTCACTATGAGATTCATGGTGGTAGCAAGAAATGTGATAGTGAGTAGCTCAAAAGAAAAAACAAAGGGACTTAATGGCTATTCAAGTTTGATAGAGCTAGTGTAATCAAAAGGTCCTCTGATGGAGCTCAAACTAAAGGACGTCAAGGTTGTAGCTAGGTGGTGAAAGACAATAATGGAGGCACAAAATGACAAATGCAACAACATTGAGACTATCTATAGTGAACAAAGTGATAGAGCATAATGTGAGTTCAAATTCTAACAAGACAAGATATGACAGAGTATGATGAGCCAAAATGGTAGATTGAGACAGATAACAAAGAGGTAAATGCAGATCACAATTCTTTAGTTGGTGAAAAGATGAAGATAAAGAATCCTTAATCCAATCAATCTATGTTAAAACTTTCCCTTGAATTTCTCCTACACCTCTAAGATATTGTTGACCATGTCAAAGAATTTAAAAATGTCCTATGAACATGGTAAAAAGGTTTTGATAGTTTGGAGCTTGATGGAAGTTAGTAAAGCAATGAGGCAGTTACAAACATCTAGGAGCTAACAAAGCTTGAAAAGGCAAGAAAATTCTTTAGATATCTATGCCACCTTGGAGTCTTTGAAGGAGTCAAAGTAGGAGAGGCAATTTTCTAATACCCAAATGAAGGTTGGTCCAATAACTTAGTCAAAGTAGTAGTCTTAAATGGTCATAAAATTTGTCCTATATTCTCTCCCATGTTGGGATAGAGAAAAGGCATGCCTAGTTTCATTTTAGCTCAATTCTTGCAAATTTTTCTATATGTTGTAACTTAGAGTTCTTCTCAGCAAAAAAACATTGTACTATAACTTTCAAAACCAATCTTTGAGACTAAAGAAATCATGTAATATTTCATAAAATTTGAAGAGCAAATCAATCATACACACACCACTGCCATACAATATACTTTGGGGAACACAATTATAGTTCATGACTTGACACAATATATGTAGAATGTAAGAGTGAAGTGATCTACCCATGCAAAAACTATGTGCCAATCCTACCAAATTTAATAATTTTAATGTAAGTACAACAAAATATAGGAATATTATGACTTATCATTAATCAAAATCAACATTAAATTAATACTCTTCTTGGTAATATTTTATTAAAAAAGCTAAAATTTTTATTGGCCTTAAATTTAGGAGTCTTTAGATAATTAAATTTCTACTTAGTCACATTTGTCATGAATGTTAGAAATCTATAGGCACTTGTGAAAACTTGAATGTAATTAAAAAAATAGTAATTATTTAAGCATCAGATGAATAATCAGTGAATATTCAACAATAACAATCAAGAAAAAGATAACAATGCGATTTACACAATACGTGCATGATAACATCATTCAAGAATAGCTATAAAAAATAGGATTTACTTAATCCTCATGTTGACAAAATTTAAGATAAAACTATATAATTTGATAACAGTGGTAAAATAAGATTTGAAAATAATAATTTAAAAACCATAAGGCTATACAACGTTATATGTTGATAAAAGTATACAATATCCAATAAAGTCATACAAGCTTAGTACAAAAAATACATATGGACATAAAATATCACATATCGATAGTACAAAACATAAGTTCAAAAATACCACGTAGGCATACAACAAATTACCCTAATTTACATACTCATTTCCCACTAGGGGAAGGAAATAGATTGCACATTGCCTTCAACTGTCATCTGGATGGAGTTTCTATTGATGCTGTTGTCTTTTAAATACACTCACTTATCCTCCTCTCTTCAACCATATGGAGATCCAACTAATATAATAAGAAGTCTAGATGATATATATAGAAATTGAATTGTGGAATGACATGTGAAAAAATAATCACTTACCGTAAACAAACAATCAACACGCTCATCCACAATAGAAACATGTCAATGATTTGGAGTGACAAGAACTTGTAGCAACCATCAAGATAAAAATTAAACTACACACAAATATCATGATTTTTTTTAATACTAGCATATATATATATATATATATATATTTAATAATATATATAAAATACGCCGAGAGATATCTGTCATGCCCATAAATTTATGCCAGAAATAACCCAACTTTTTTTAATTTTTATTTACAAAACAATAATCAAGTTACCACAACTTACAAATCATGTTACGAAATGGACACCTTCTATACGTTATTTCCTAACCAACCACAATGCTATCTATGCGAATGACTAAGTATACCCCCAATCTATATCTCTTCCCTTGAGTAGCAACATTGGGGAGCCAATTAATTCTAAACAACTGACCCCCCTTTAAAAGCTTAATACACTAAAAAACATGGTACATACCCCAATAGAGTTTAAGTGATTAAGTTTCTTTCTTAAAACATTGACATAACAATATTAGGTTACCCTACCCTACACCAATAATATTCATAATTTATATTAGCTACCCTAAATAGAATTATCATTAAATGATCATCAAAAGATTCCTTTAAAAGGTATTATTGTTTTGTTCATCAACCAACAGTAATAACATTCTTATTTATTTCTCATTTACACCATATTATTGTTATTTAATTAAAATCTATAATATTGTTCTTAACTTTCTCTAAATTTAATCATTAAAGGTATTACTATCATCCTTCTTGTGGGTATTAGCATCCAATAT
Organism: Sequoia sempervirens; assembly: GCA_007258455.2. Taxonomy (NCBI): domain Eukaryota; kingdom Viridiplantae; phylum Streptophyta; class Pinopsida; order Cupressales; family Cupressaceae; genus Sequoia; species Sequoia sempervirens. The sequence continues at coordinate 10,705 of VDFB02111826.1, forward strand.
TACTTAATGATAATAGTATTTCGGTCTGACACACCCCATACGTCAATAACATTATTGTCACTTGTTCAACACTTAAGCATGCCTAACAATGTTGTTATTTAACTAATAAATTAATAATAGTAACATTATTTATCCAATTATTCAAACACTTAATATAAAAATATATTAATATTTCCTCACCTATATATATGATTTTATAGTTTATCCATTTGCATCAACTAAAATTATTATAACTTATTCTCAAATTAACAATATAATATTATCTCCATTCATGTCATCCAATATTAGTATTTAAACTTAATATCGATAATGTAACCATCAAAATATTAATATAGTTACTAAATCTTTCCTTGTTTTTTTTTAAAAAAAAAAAAGCTTAAATAAGCAATTACAAATAACATATACATAGCTGTGAGAAAACAACAATAACATAGCCCATGAGATAAGCTTTAAAATGTAGCTATAGGCTGTAAAACAACACCAAAAGAGCAGCTCCCTGCTTTAAAATCAACAACAAAAAGCTAAGAGTTTAAACAAACACAGTGTCAGCAATTGAAGCCAAAGGCTTACAAACAACAATGCTCAAGTAAGACTGATTTAGAGCAGGAAGAAATTGTACAGAAATTGTACAGCCTAGGGAACTTCTGTTTTAATCTGTCCATAACACAAATGCTACCCAGCTGAGAGGAATGAGCAGCATAAAGATAATAATCAGTTATTATTATCATTAAATTAAAACCAGCAATAATACGAATAAATTAAATTCTAAAATTATTAATGTTACTTACCGAAATAACAATATTAACATCCAGTTACATAAATATTGATACCATTGATTAACCTCATATTTATAATGAAATTTTTGTTATTATTTTAGCCAATACCATTATTATGTAATAAATCTCTGGTTGGAAATCCTTGTTACTTTCTCCAAATACTTTTAACTCTGTAACATTTATGCAACAGAGTAAAGTGAAGGATGCACTACAGGATAGGATTTACTGAAGCTGCAATCTAATTGCCCGACAAGTAATTTAAATTTCACTCCTTTCGAAAATTCCCTCGATGAAAGTTTAGAAGATTAAAATGAATCAAATTAAATGAGTTGATTAAAAACCTTTCTCTACTAAATGCACTTATTAATTTAACTTCATTATGATTATTCTTTTCTTCGATTTTATTTTTGTTTCTATTATATTTAACTCTCACTAGTAATATCTTTTGGCTTATTATTTTTCTGTACTCTCTTCTTTCTTTTGGGCTTGTTGTTAATAATATTATTCACGGATCAATCTGAACTCAACTAGCAGCAATAAGTTGATTTATTTTACCACTGGTAGTGATAAGTATTACCATGTAATAATTTCCACGACACACCCAAGTTCACTGCACAAGAACCAAGATTTATTCCTTTTGTTAGTGTTGCACTTGTTTTAATTGATGTAATTTGAACTTTACAGACACCTATCCCTTTTGTCATATCATGCTAGGCCTGTTATAGGGAATGCAACAAGCATGCATAATTGAATTCACCACCACTATGCTGGCAGGTTGATTTGACTTAACCACTAAGCATTTAAAGTTGGGCCAATAATCATACCAAATTTATGTCCTTAACTTTACTGCTGGCATTACTGCTAACTTGGCACCTATTCTTAATTACGTCGCTTGAAAAATATTAAAATGGTTGCTGACATTACTCTTAATTGCAAGTCAGTATTATCAACTACTATCAACTACTAGTACATGGAATACAGTAACCATGATCTTGCATATCTCTTTATTAAATGAGGTCGTGCTCTTAATTCTTGTAAGGTAGCCTAAATGAAAAGAATACCTTCACACAAGCTAGCCACTCTCATCAATATAGCTCAAATTAATTTGTAGCCTTTGTACAATCATGGGGCAGCTGAATCCACCATGAGCACTTGCTCATCCCTAGGATCCTGTACACCAACATAGCCATTTTCTGCCAGTTGCTTAATTATCTACCACCCAAACATTAATTTTGCTGCAGTGCCAAGGTACTTACATTTAAGTTTTTTTTTACTAGAGTTTATACAATAAATGATAATATTCTATCAAACACACTGACGTCTCCAGCCCCTAAATTTTTCTTTCTTTCACATTGTGAATTGCGATAAAAGCCAATCTTGGCAGGGTGTATGGGACCTAAGCATGAAAGCATTGCAGTTTTGATGAATTCTCCAAACCCTTACTGGGACTTCCAGATCTATATGCAGGAAATGGTAGGAGCACATAATTTCACAGATTAGGAGTCATTGCAGGAGATGTTAATCTGTTATCTCAGTCTCAAACATAAAAGAACGCAGTCATTCATTCTTGGCGCTTTTTTTTTTGGATCTGGTCGCCAGAATCATCAATACCATGAGCTCTCAAACTAAGTCTCAGATTCCATTGTTAGAGTGCGCTGACTGACTAATGAACTCACGGTTTCAGAAGATTTATTTATTTAATGGTCGGAACTGTTTGGTAGTAGCATTCTGCTGCTCAAGTGCCTCTGTAATATATATTGCTATTTTTTTAATCTTAGAAATAAAGTTTGTCTCTGAGTGCATGGTGGTTAGATTGGGATATGGTGAGTATGAATGGGGAAAGACATACCTATATTTTCTAGGGTATTCCATCACATAAAAATATACATACATGATTACAGATTACAAATCTCTCTCATTAAACTCAGCTAAAATTAGTATATATGAATTCTACTTCATTTTTCTGTGTTTATGCATAATAATAAGTATCTCTCTTCCATAATGAAAATTGAAGAATTTTTTTTTTATATCTTCATAGAAGTTCTCTTTCCATCCCAAGCCTGGAAGGTTACAACCCATTTATCTTAGCTTGAAATGCTACAAGGGATATATATATTTATATAAAAGTTGTATAGACAATGGATTAAGTCAACTCCAAGGATAAATCTAAACCTACCATGTTTTCCAAGCCAAGGAAAGAATTTTCCCTATTCCATATTTACTTCCCTCGCAAGAGAAATATTATACTTTATATTTATCTATCTTTGTCACCAATCCTTATTTTATTTTACAAACAAGGGATATTTCTAACTTTTAGCCAAGCATTTAGGACATGCTCAATTAAAAAAAAATGCGGAGAAACCAGAAACTTACATGCTGTGAAATATATATATATATATATATATATATAAATATATTACAATAATATTTAGTAATACCATAAGTAAAACAAATTAGTAAAGCTTGTTCTTCTCTCATTTTTTTTTTTATGTAACATCAATCATTAGCTTTATCTATTACAACCAAGTTTAAGAATACAAAGAATGACATACCACTGAATAAGGTTTTCCCTTTTTGTTTCTTCATGGAAAAATATGAAATCCATTTCTTTAGACTTATAATATCAACACAATATTTGAGGAAGAAAATGACTTACAAACTTATTAACAGGGTCTTGCTCTCCACCCTACCGTAATGGCGTCATGGAGCCTCGTGGACTCTAGCCATATCCCCGAGCAAGGAATTATTTAAGCTCCATGATGATAAATTATGTAGTTTTTTTTTTTCTCATCTTTTTAAAGGGCTAAAACTAGCATAACACCAATTTCATGCATCTAGATTCACTACTTCCTATTTTCAACCATATTACATACATTGGGTCATCTTCTTACAACTGATAACAAGGGTAAATGAAAGAAAAAGAAGAAGAACTTATCTCTTTTCTCTTAGATGAATGAACTAAACTCTTGTATCCATCTTTCCTCTCTTAGCCAAGCCATCTTGATCACAATCTTTCCAAAGAGGGAGGACTCCTATCCTCTTCTCATCCTTTCTTCTATCTCAACTAGAGTTCTCCAAAAAGGAGAAGTGGGTAACACCCCACTCATTCTTCCTCTCCAAAATATATAGGAGATTCAACTTGCAACTTTTGGGTGGGCTGGTGTAGTGCCCCTCTGCATTTGGTTCTTCGTCATAGTGGTGTAAGTATGTTAGGTTGATTTGAGACACCTTGTCAATTTCCTTGTTTAATTGACTTTAAGTTAGGTGATAAAATTGATATTTGGTTAGTCTTGATTAATCAATTAAATTAAATTAAATTGATAATAGAAAACATAAATTAATTCTAAATTAAAGGGAAAACCTATAATTAAATGGATTATGTCATTTTGGGTATTCAACATGATTTGTGGCTTGGAATTAAATAATTTGTCAAATTATAAAGTGATTTAAAATATAAAGCTATTAATTATTAATTACTAAGTTATAAAATATTAATAATAATCAAATTATTGACAATTGTTATTTAAGGTTGAGATTTATTAGTAAAGCCTAAAAGATGGGATAATTAGGTGAATTTTAACAAATAAGAAAGATAAGTATTGAATGGATGTTAAAGCGAGAAAAGACAGGAAGATTCGCATGCAAGCACATGCACAGCGTCAAACTGTTGTCAAATAAGAAATTTACTTTATTGATGAGGATTGCTTGATTTTGTCTTAAAAAATAAAACAAATAAAGTAAAAATAAAAAATAAAATAAAAAAATAAAACAAAAAAGAAAAGAGCTCTTACGTCTCTGGGTTACCAATCCCAAGAGGCATGAAGGGTGGCTGGGAGCTTCATACCAGTTGAAGCTATACCTGTAGAAGTCATAGCTTGCTACTCGTCGCTTTGGACGGTGGAGGAATGAGGAAAAGGCTATTCATCAGATAGCTTTTAGAAATTTGAAGATTAGAGAATATCTAGCAGGAGGTTTCTGAAGTTCTGGATCAGATCATTGGGCTGTGAAAGAAACCTATACAGGACATCTTCTTTGACAGCCGACGAAGGACTCCAGGTCTGTCATTGAATCTCCTTTGTATAGATTGGATTTTTCCTGAGTTTAAGGTTAGGAATCATTGTAAAGGTATTATGAATGTTCTTCTTGGGATCTTCATGGTAGATTTAGTTGGTCTTGTTTAGAGATTGCTGCCTTAGGGATTTTCTCCATAAATATAGAGTACATAATTACATATGACTTGCATTCTGTTTTGAAATATGAACTAGCTTTGGTCGGCGATAGGTGAAATCGATAGGAGAATTGAGCTTTAGTATTTTCATTATGCTTTCCAGATGAATCTTTTATACATTGCAACCCGAGGTTATTGTGGTTCAGCTTTTGTATTCTAATCCTTGATCTTCCTTTTTGTCTTCATATCTCACAATTCTAAAACATGTTGTGTCCGACATCTTGATTTTTGCGATGGTAGTATTCGTTGCCTTTTAGATGGGATCTCCGTAGTTTCTGAAGTAGCTGATTATTGACTTGGCTGATAGGTGTTTCCCACATTTTGGAAACCGATAATCTTTCCTCCTTTGCGTCCTCATCCATCAAACCATATCACCTGCTATAATATTCTCTTCCCTGCATCCATTAGTTTTAGGGATGCCTACCCTTTTTCCATTCCTCTGGTCTCTCTACCCATGTGTACCAACTGCATATTTATGTAATCATTGCTTTCCATAGTGGCCACCTTACTACATCTACCCACTGCAATTTCGTGAAAGTTTCTAGTCTTGTCTCTAAATCTGCTAGCATGCAGGCTATGTTTTGAAGTGTTGTGTTAGCATCTCAACAATCTCAGTGACCTTTTCATATTACCATTAATGGCGATAGTGTGTCTTCCTTTGGAATTTCACTTCCCTTTATATTTCCACTACTTGAATTTTGCCATGTAAGGGTAAGCAAAATTTATATTGTTTCATCCTAAAGATTAAATCAACGCCAGAAGTGTGATTTTCTATGTCATCAAAATTTTGAATATAGCTGTATATGATCATACATCTTTGTAGAGGTTTAAAATCGTCTCTGATTTGGTGACTGTCTAAAAGGCTGCATTGGGGCATAACAGGAAAGTTAAAGGTTTAAACAATCTCTCTAATTTCATTGTCAACCTGTCTCTGCCGCGCACTTGAACAGAATAGGAAGTTTAAAGGTTTAAACAATCTCCCTGGTTTCATTGTCAACCTCTCTCAGCCGTGCACTTGGAGCATAACAGGAAATTTCAAAGAATTAAATAACCTGCTTGATTCTACTGACATGCTGTCGCAGTTGCAACACTTGAAAATAAATATTATAATTGTACTAACACAATAGTGAGCTCTCCTTTGATCATGGTGAAGTTTAACTTCTAGCTTCTAATGTAAACACGTCTCTAGAAACTCGCCACCAAACAAAAAAACATCCAGATTAGAAAAGAAAAGTTGTATATTATTCCTCTACTCTTAAGTCACGTATTTGCACCTTACCTTTCTCCTAACCCTCAGCCTTGTGGATTTCATTTGGGATTTGATACTAATGCAAGTAGATGTCGATATTTCCTAAGTCCAATGTCGACTTTCTAATATACCTGGAAACCTGTCACAGTTACAACTTTTAGAGTTGAGGCATTGTACAGAATTAAATAGCCTCCCTGAAACCATTGGCAACCTACCACAGCTACAAATTTTAGACTTGCAAGGGTGTAGTAAATTAAATAATCACTCACAGTCCTTTGCCGATCTAGCACAGTCGAGCACTTGAAATCTATAGAGAGTTGTTAAGGAAAGAGTAATTTCAATTAACGAGTTTTTTGAAAATGATTGGGTATTGTGAACTTAAGTAGGTATTTTTATATACATTTATATTTTTGGGTACTTATTTTCTATGAACCGTTTATGATCATTAGTATTTGTAATTTACAATTGTGATAGATGTAAAATTATACTGCTATAAAAGATAAGGTTTAGACTAAGGAGAATGTAGGTCAAAGATAATCATCACTTTAGGAAAAAGAGTGTGTCATTCTTGTATACTTATATTTTTATGATCTCATGTGTGTGTGACCCCATATATAAACTGAATGTGATTATAAAAGTATCTATATGATATTTTATTGTGTTTGGAATAATAAGAAAAGTATGTTGGTTTTGGTAAGGGAATAGTTAATTAGGTAATTAAATGATCGAAAAGATATGTGCACAATTCAATGCTGAATTTCTTATTGCCGATAGAAAACTCGAGATTAAATTGTCATAGGATTTCTAGTTTTAATTGGTTATGGTTTAGATCATAGGGGAGTACTTTAGAAGCTCTAGTAGGTGCTAATTTTTGACACACTTGTATTCTAAGCTCTCTTTAACTATAATTATTTCAAGTATTATGATATGATAACCTCCTAATATGCAAAATTAATGAGAAATTATTAATAAGGCAATATTTGAATTAGCTATAGTTAAAACATGTCTCTACATTCTCTTTAAATTGTTTTAGATGATGTCTCAACAATTGAAGCCTTAAATTCTAGTTTAATGTTATCACCAAGTTATGTGGATTATAAAAGGTAGTCTGTTAATTATTAGATATAGTCTTTTTATATGAGTAAGCCAATAAGAAATTGATAGATTATTTAACTTAAAACACTTTGAGTTATTGGAGATTACTTAGTAGTTTACACATAGAAGGAATGTCGTACTGTTTGGTTGATAATGGGAGGTTGCTTCAAAAAGTGAAATTCATGGATGTCGTAGTTGCTTGTTCATGTTGCTTATTATATGATTTGATGTTCCATCTTGAGGTGGCTTTTCCTTGAGTTGATTTTGGTTGGGATTCTTTTGAATATCTTGAAGTCCTTGATGTTCTGATGAGTATGACCTTCTTAATTTATTTTGATTTGAGGATTTTTTTTATTCATTGGGTTGGTGTTGAAATTGGCTTGAAGCCCCGTATCATTGACTTACTCCTGTTGCTTCATTTTACCCTCGTTTGTGGGTTTTCATTCTTTTTGGCTTCCTGAGGCTTGAGATGATTATGGGTTGATGTTCTCTCTTTATGCACCCTTGATGTGGCGAGTGTTTTGATATCATGATTTTAAAAGGGTTGTACATGAATTGTGGAGACTTTCATTATGTGTTTATAGCGAGATGGTTAATGCCTCGCGTGATTTGGTCTTGAGATTATTTGTTTTATCTATCACGGTACAACCCTTGCCTAGTTTGGTTTATGTTAGGGGTCTTAGGGAGAGTGGCTCTTCGTGGGCACCGGCGCCTCAGGATGAGGAAGGGCTCAGGATAACCCACGAAAGAGTGATTAAACAAGTGATAACCTAAACAATGGGAATTTAGGGGGATGGGTGATAAAACACACAGAGTTAATTAAAACTGGATTCCTCGTCTATGCATTAGGGCTACCATAGACTAGTGATAGTAGGAAGGCGATAGTGAAAAGTTGTGGTCTCGTCTTCATGAGAGATTACCGGCTCCGCATTAGCTACCCTATGGTGTCGGCGCCAAAGTTTGGAGGAAGGGCCAGGAGATCCATAGATGGGTGCCGGCGCCTCAGTTGGAGGAAGGGCCAGGAGAATCCTGTGAGAGCTATGCGATGACACTCTCCACTAGACACTCTTGTTCTTGTTTCTTGTCGCCTCTGGATATTGTAATCTTTATGCTATTTCAGATTCTTGTGAAAATGATTTATGAATGTTCTTTGGTGACTTGCTTAATTGTTGTTGCTTGGGTTAAATGTGATGAGTTTCATAGCTTAATTTGATTTTTATTGACTGTTGAATGTTGTTGATTATGTCATTGTAATCCTAAACTATGTCCTACCTTTTTGTATAGCCATTGAGTCTTGTGGTTTCTGTTTGGATGTTCTTGGTTGATGTCTCTTCTTGTCAGCTCCTTAGCACGGGGGGTGGGTCTTTGGACCCACATGGTCGGGTGGAACGTGCTAAGCACCCCATTGGGTCCCCAGTCAAGGATCGAGAGGTGCGGATTGGTGTTGTTGCGGCAACTCCAGAGTTGTACCATTCTACTTTGTCATGTGGCTCCGGCCCATATTGGGAAACATGTTTGTATCATTGTAAGACTTAAACAGTGTAAAGTAATGAAAAGGATGTGATGTAATATTTTGGCATTAGTAAACCTTGTGTGGATATGGTTCCATATCAGATGTTATTCAAAGTGTTGTATTTATTTAAGCGAATGGTTTTTATTGATGGTTTTATATATATGCTTTTTCATGGATTAGATTTGGCTTTCATTCTTTATCATCGATGTATGGCATTAAGTTTCGTAATGCATCCTCCTGTACCCCAAGGGACGTAAGTGATAGTGGATTTGTTTAAATGAATTTTCTTGTTATAACTTAATGTGCATCTCATGTATGTTAGTTTTACTTTAAATAAAAAAAAAATTGTGTGGAAATTGTTGCTTTAGTATCCTTTTGGGTTATACGGCCAGGCGTTACAGGCAGTGTGAAGTGCACCTGCCCCCATCAATGAGAAGTTTTCCTTGTAATGAAACATGCACTTGGACAACCCCTCCATCTTTTCATCTCATCCTCCTCTCAAAACTCGCCACTCTCCATTATGAGAACTTTTTAGGGGTCAAATCATGTCCTTGGGGCACTATTATGTGCCTACTTCACCCCTACCACTATGGTATAGATCCTAGAGGGTTTATTTTTGCACCCTAACCAAGGAGATTGACCAACAACCCTCTTTAAAGACCCATTTAAAGACCTATCCGAATTTCAACTTGGATAATGGTTTCTAAACCTTATCCCTCAACTTACAACTCACTTGGAACACAAATAAATACCCTCTCAACCCAAAATATAAATCATCTTTTTTTATATCAACCCTTACCACCTTACTCTATCAACTTGTTAACTCTATTTCCTTTTAAGCCTTGAAAGGGGGGTCAAATTCCTCACCACAAGAAGATGTATTTTGATCTACTCAATGGTCTTCCCTTCTTGTACTGGCTCTTGATTTCTTGCACATTATCAATGAAACCATAAGCAACAATCATATATTACATTAATCTGATAGCTGAAATAAGATTTAATTTTGCAACCATTTCATTTACAATTCCAACTCATATTTACAATTTATGATTCCAATATCCTTCATGGTAGAATAAATAAAATGTTAGAATGATAAGCAAGAATATTATCAAATAATCACACTATTTATCATCCACAATACATCTTACCATCTATTTAGGAACACATAAAATAGATTAGATCTTAACTAATCACATGCAAGGTGGGGCCTTACAATGTATCCTTCTCAAGAGCCTATTTTTAATTAAGTTTTCACGCTAAGAAATTGAATAGGTGCCTCGAGAAGGATATCTCATTAATTTTATATATATTATTAAATATATATACTAGTAGCAATCCTAGCTGTAACATGTAATATCTTAAATAAATTATTTATATATTTATATATTTTATATTGAAATTATTATAATAATTAATATGGCCCATAATATGATAATTATAATTTTGTAATTCAATTTTAAAAATATTATATATAATTTAATATATTTAAATATTAGAGTTAAAATATATAAATATATTTTTAGTATATTTATAATATTGTAATAAAAAATATTAAATCATTAATACTTAGTTAGGATTAGGATTAGGGTTAAAGTTAAGAGATATAGTTAAGGTAAGGGTTAGGTGTAGGGATATAGTTAGGGTTAGGGTTAGAGCCAATATATAGTTAGGATTGGGGTTAGGGTTAATATTAGGATGAGAGATATGGTTTGCATCAAAATTAGGGTTAGGGTTATCATCAAGATTAGCTTAGGATTAGGGTTCGAGTTAGCATAAGGATTAGGGTTACAATTAGGTTTAGGGTCCAGTTTAGGGTTAATAGATATAGTTAGGGTTGGGGTAATAATTGGGGTTAAGGTTATCAAGATTAGGGTTATAGTTATGTTTTGGATCAAGTTTACAGTTAGGATTATGGTTAGGTTGGGGTTAAGAGATATAGTTAGCCTTAGGGTTTAGGTTAGGATTAGGGCTAGAGATATAGTTAGGGTTAGGGCTAGGGTTAGGGTTAAGAGATATAGTTAGGGTTAGAAATATGGTTAAGATTATGATGAGGGTCAGTGTTCGCAACCAAATTAGGGTTAGGGTTAGCATTAGGATTAGGGTTACAAATAGGCTTGCAATCAAGTTTAGGGTTAATAGATATAGTTAGGGTTGGGGTAATAATTGGGGTTAAGGTTATTAGGATTAGGGTTATAGTTATGTTCTTGATTAGGATTATGGTTAGGTTGGGGTTAAGAGATATAGTTAGGTTTAGGGTTTAGGTTAGGATTAGGGCTAGAGATATAGTTAAGCTTATGGTTAGGGTTAAGTGATATAGTTAGGGTTAGAAGTATGGTTAACATTAGGATGAGGGTTAAGGGTTGCATCAAAATTAGGGTTAGGGTTAGCATGAAGAATAGTTTAGGATTAGGGTTAGGATTAGCATTAAGATTAGGGTTGCATTTAGGTTTAGGGTCAATTTTAGGGTTAAGGGATATAGTTAGGGTTAGGGTAATAGTTGGGGTTAAGGTTATCAAGATTAGGGTTAGGGTTATGGTTAGAAATATGGTTAACATTAGGATGAGGGTTAGGGTTTACATTAAAATAAGGGTTAGGGTTAGCATGAAGAATAGTTTAGGATTAGGATTAGGATTGACATTAGGATTAGGGTTACATTTAGGTTTAGGGTCAATTTTAGGGTTAAGAGATATAGTTAGGGTTAGGGTAATAGTTGGGGTTAAGGTTATCAGGATTAGGGTTAGGGTTAGGGTTAGGGTTAAGAGATATGGTTAGGATTAGGGTTAAGGTTAAGGTTAAGGTTAAGGCTAAGGCTAGATATATAGTTAGGATTAAGGATAAGGTTGATATTTAGTTAAGATTAGGGTTACAGTTAGCATTAGGATTAGGCTTATAGTTAGCATCAAAATTAGGGCTAGGGATAACATCAAAATTTGATCAAGATTGGGGTTGCAGTTAGGTTTAGGGTTATGAATAAGGTTAGGGTTAGGGTTTACATAATTGTTATGGTCATACTTATGGCTAGGTTTTGAAAAAGAAATGTCATTAGGTTTACGGTCATTATATAGTTAGGTTTAGGATTAGATATTTAGTTAAGAATAGGGTTAGGGTTAAGAGACATAGTTAGGATTAGGGTTAAGGTTAGCATAAAAAAATTGAGAGAAAAAATGATATATTCTAATTGATGCTAGCCATAAATTAGGGTTAGGGTTGCATCAAACTTTGTTTTTTGAGAGAAAATCTTCCTAGGATTAGGGTTTTCAGTTAAGGTTAGAATTAGGTTTATAATTTGGATATCCTTCTCGAGGTTCCATCATTAGAGATAGAATTAAGTTTATAATTTGGATATCCTTCTTGAGGTGCCTATGCACTTTTATGTGGAAATTGTAACCCTACTTGAACCCTAACCCTAGTTAAAATAAAGACCTAATTAAATCCTAATCCAAACCCCTATTTAATTCTTAACCCCAATCCTAATTGAACTCTAACCTTAATTGATTCCCAACCCTAACCCTAACATTGACTAAAAACTTTGTCTTAGAATCTTAATCGTAACATAATTGACCCCTAACCCTAATTGAACCCTAACCCTAAGCTAACCATAATCCTAACCTTAATTGAACCCTTATCCTGGCCTTATTTGAACCCTAATTGAACTCTAACCCTTTCCCCAAATCTTGACGCCAAAATTTATCCTACAACCAAATCCCTAATTGAATTCTAACCTTTATCGTAATTGAACCCTAACCCTAATGCCAACCCTAACACTAACATTGACCCCAAGGTTTATCTTAGAACCTAAACCTTATCCCTAATTGAATCCTACCCCTAACCTAACCTTAACCCTAACCCTAATTGAAGTTGATATCAAACTTTATTGTAGAACCATAACCCTAATGCTAATTGAACACTAAACCTAACCCCAATTAAACATTACCCCTAACCTAACCTTAATGATAACACTAACACTAACACAAAGATTTATCCTAGAAAACTAACCTTAAAATCCTACCACTAACCTGAAGATTTATCCTAGAATTCTAACCCTAAACCTAATTTAACCCTAACCCTAAGCATGACCCTAACTCTAACTGAACCTGAATTGTAACCCTAACCTTAACCCCAATGCCAACCGTAACACTAAGCCCAAGATTTATCCTAAAACCCTAACCTTAACTCTAAGCTTTATCCTAGAACTATAACACTAACCCTAATTGAAACATAATTGTAACCCTAATTAAAGTCAAACCTTATTGAAACCAAACACTAATCATAAACTTTATTAAACCTTGACCCTATGTAATGCCCCTTTGTGATTCACCCTATTGGTCGGTTGGTCCATCAGTATTGTTGTGACTTCTTGGTGAATAGGTATTGTTTGGTATTTTGTGCATTTGATTTAAATTGGGTTGATTAGTAATTTGATTAATTATTACATTGAAATAAAGTTATGGAAATTAAATGGCATGATGATAATTAAAATAAAAGCTTTTATATAAATTGTGATAATGATAAAATAAAATATTATTAATATTTTGTTTGGTTTAAAAAAATTAAAAAAATTATGATTTAATAAAGAGATATTAAAATAAATTAATTAATTTTGATATTGTGCAAACATAATTAAATGGAAGATTAAATTAATAAATTAAATATTTGAAAAGTTGATTTAATTGTGAGCAAATGAAAATGTATGGTTAAATTATAAAGTAATAATAATAATTAGTGGTAATTGTCAATAGTGCATAAATTAAATAAAATAATTAAAATTAAAGAAGTAAATGCTGGGAGAAAGTGGAAAATAAATTAGTTATTTTGCAAAAGAAAAGAGGGGGCTTTTGGAGATTATCTAAAAACTAATCTTGTTTCTCCATCGTCAATACTTTCTTGTTCTTGAAAATCTTTTATATTAGATTGTATATATTTAAGTTTTATTTTTTTTTAAATAGTTTCTTTAGTAAAGTCTTAAATTTTAAAATAGAATATGAATGATTTTTTATTTTGTTTTTTTGCAATGCTTTCAATTTTTTTTAAAATAATGCACATTTTTTAATTTGTAAGGTAAATTTAGGGTCTTCTTTTTATTTGGGTTCCTATTTTTAGTTTTAAATAACTTCAAAATTTTTAAAAAGAAGTTTCTAAAATAATATGCAATAGTAAACTAAAGAAATCTCTTTCATAATTAAATTTTTAAATTTTAGAAAATTCTTTTAAAAAGATCTTAGAATTTTATTTTCTTAGTATATTAATTTAGAAACTTACTTTTATATAAAATAATGAATTTAAAATATTTTTATACTTAATTTTCTATTTTATACTTAATTTTTTAATTTTCTATTTCATACTTTCTAGTTTATATTTAATTGCATTACATAGTTATACTTTATTTTCTATCATATACTTTATTTTCTATTTTCTATTTTTTTAAGTGATGAAAGATATAATTATTTTCTCTTTTAATCTTTTATTATCTCACATGACTAATATCTTCAATTTTTTTTTGTCTTTTGTTAAAACTCTATTTATTATAAATATTACCTTAAACAAATATACAATATCTTAAAAAAACAAAAAATCCTTAAAATAGAACCCTTTCCATTTAATATCTCTCAACTCCCTTTACCACTCAATGCAAAATCCCCACTGACATCAGGAAATCTTGAAAGTCTGGTCCCTATTTACAAAGAAATATTTGTTATTCAACATTTTTATACAAGTTTTTAGCTAGGCTGTCCATAACAAGACAAGATAAAGGAACAAACAACAGTTTATATTAGACATAATGTCATTCACTGCTCTAATGTTATTTATCATATGCCACGCAAGCTGCAGTATGATTTTTCTTATTCTTCTGCTCCTTTGTTTGCTACACTTCCCGCTTTTTTGTAGGATCTGTCGGTCCTCTACTTCTCTTTTCAACACTTTCTTCAAACCTGATAATAAATAATGCAATTTGAACCCTATCAACAAAAAAGCTAAGGCAACAGTAAAAAACATAAGACATATCGAGATCCAAAGCTTCTTAGGATTTTTTATAGTTCCACTGAGTATCTTCAAAACAAAAGCCAATTATAGTGGCACAAAAAATCACTAATTTGTTTTATGCAATGAAAATTTGTTAATTCAAAAGATCCAAAATATGATATATTATAAGAAAGAAAATATTTCCTATTCTTAAATAAGAAAAAACACATTATTAGTTCCAGCTATAGAAATCTTATATTTATA
>VDFB02111827.1:0-16022 GCA_007258455.2 Sequoia sempervirens
ATCTCTATTAAGTTGGGATAAGCTGGGGAATAGAATTAACCTTAGACCAAAAAGGATGTCAAAATGGAATAAGAGATCGAAATGATCAAAGAAACTTTGTTGATACATAGATTGAAATAAAAAGTAGTATCATTATGCTCAGAACTCATAGGTGTCTAAGGGAAATGTTATGCCCAAGATGAACAATAGTCAAGGGTAGTACTATTATGCTTAGGAAAATGTTGAGTTAGTGATGGACAGTTTTGGCTTCTAAGTTGTCTGAAGATGTAAATACCAAAAGGAAGGATGAGACCCATAGTGTAGTGCACAATACACTGACATTCTTTTCTACTTGGATTACACTAAGGATAATTACATTATCCAAGGGGAGCGTGATTTCCAATCACTATGGTATAGGTATCATATAGGATACAATTATTATTGTACTTATGAAGTACATATGAGGAATATGATTATAATGAATAAACTCTTTGAGAGAGGAAGTATGTGTGAAGCATACAAGTTATCCCTGTATGTTAACACAAATAACTCAATGCAAGGTCTAGGAAGGACAAGATTACAAGGGGTTATGTTATGAGGGAAGGTTAGATGGGAATATACTTATTTCCTACCTGATTTGGAAAATGGAAAGTAGAACCTTTATTTGGATTTAACTATATGATTATGTGCTTTAAATCATCAAGGATGATGATTCACAAGGGGGGAAGTATGTTACACCCCATCTTATTGTTACTGAGTTACTTTTACCTTCACGGGTAAATAGGACGATGAATGTAAATCATGATTTTGATATGTTTGATAAATGGATGGAATACTGAAATAGGTATTAAAATGTATTGCTTTGATGGAGTAATTATATTTATATTGATGAAGTACAATGAAAGAATATGTATTGCAATTTGAATATTCTAATGTTTTATGATGCAAGTGGATTTTATGTGAACGCTTAACTACTATTGCAAATGTGCCAAGTTGGATGCAGGTACATGTAGAGTCTAACTAATGTGTTCGTAAACCTGGTAAAATTAACTCAGTTCAAAGGGTTAACTGGCTGAATAGTCCACTTCACATTGTTAAGACTACATTAAATCATCAACCAAGGTGCATAAGCTTATTGCTTAGAATTTTATGGCTACCCTTAGGGTAAAATACAACTAACAATTTTTTTTTGAACAATATTACAAAGTATTAATGGTTAACAACCATGCATGCTCATGATACATACAACACACATCAGGTGATGTAGTTCGTGCAACATTCTTATCACCATGTAGTCCGGGAGCAGAGTAAGGAGACAAGAATGAATTTGGGTTTACCTCAAACATAGGGTTTTCTAGACCCTTAACTACCAATGAAAGATTGGCGCTCGTTGTTCGCATGACATTTAATGTCCTTGGTAGACCTCCTTGGTAAGGTTTCCCATTTTGAGAACACAAAGAATATTGTCAATTCAATTTACTATTAATCCTAACAATAAATTTCATTATGAAAATGTATCTGATGTTTATAATTGAATTTAATCATTAACTTCCTTATTTATTTATTTTATTTTATTGATCATTATTAAGCTTCTTGTCCTTGCTAAATAAATATATATATATATATATATAATATTTTTAAAAAAAATAAAGAAATAAATTAAATTAAATTTAGAAACTAAAAGATTCACAAATAATCTACTCAAATAATAATTATTTAATAATCCCTATCTATCTTCATATTGTTATTATTATGTAAGAAAAAAAAAGAATAAAGGAGAGTAAATAAAGAGAATCTATATTTTTTTTTAAAAAATTCTAGTATTATGTGCCTCTTACACTTGCATATACTTTTATTTACTTTAATTTAAATTAATAGAACCTTTTTCCTAAAAATATGGGAATCTATACATTCCTCTCTTTTATATGCATATTACATTATAGATTTTACTTCGATAACTTTTAGATGTTAGTGCCCTCTCCGCAGTGGTAGGCAAAGAGCCTCAGATGAGATTTTTATTTATTTATTTTTTTTCATACGTTTATTACGTACCTAACAGATGATCGCAATATATGAATATTCATATGTGGTTTCCTTCTTTTTAATGCCAGATTTGTATTATCAGGGAGAGACTAGAAATGGGACGATCCTTATTATTGGAGGCTTTACTGTATACACTCAGTCCTCAATATAAACAGTAGCGATTTTGCACTATAACAGTAATTTACTCATTTTAAATTCCTCCGCATAAGGCTTATTATTTGTATGATGACTACGGCTAATGTTTTAACGTTGCAACGATATACCAACATCACGTGAACGGATAAGGATAAGGAAGCATTGAAGTGGTGTTGTTTGTTTATTTTATTTTATTGATAACTGAATTATTCTTGTCTGAACAATAATGTGGCCCCAAATAATTCTCGTGATGCGATTGGACCTTCATTTAGCTTCCACATGATTAACAGGGACAACTGGCCTGATAAGGTTAAATATGCATGGAGAGGAGATGGTGCCCAGGAGACTATGCTACACACATTATGATTAGAAGTTGGTAATTTTCAGACATATAAATTACAGCAGCTGGCTCTGAGCACGAAGCATCAGGAAAGCACCTTTAAGCTAGGCTTTTCAGCTTATTCCTAATGGTAGATCACCTGGCAAAGTAGGGTCAACATCGAACTAAGGAGCCCGCTGAATTCAATTAAATGTTGATGCAACAATACATGATCTACAAGTCTTGACAGAACACATTTCGATGCAATGTAATTTTTCGATCCGATTTGTGGCAGCGTAGCAGATGGGGTGTTGGGAACCCAACATCATGCATGTGAAACAAATTAACCAATGCAGGAGATTGGATTGGAGATTATCCAGTGTGAAGGGACCTAACAATTCACATCCCAGCATCGTACCACAACCCTGTAGTCTGCACCAAATAGAGAGGAGGATGAGGTGATGGAACTCAACGCAAGGTGAGGGCTGCTTCTTCCGGAAAAACAAAGGTAGATACAATGAACAGAAAATGGGAGTGTAAGTGAGCGGAACTAGGCTGCCCTCATTCGATACAATGCAGAGGGATTTAGACTAGAATAGGTTGAATGGTTAGCACTTTCAAACGATTGCCTAAGGTAAGAGATCCTCTGACACTCTGATTGCTCGTAGGCCTATGTACATAGGGATAGGAACTTGCTCGCGGAAACATATGCCTAAATTGAGGCGTCACCATAGCGCAACCCTATCATTGTGTTTGGTAATCCTTCGGTGGCTGAATGGATAGGGGAAGAACAATGAGACAGTAATCTGTTAACCCCTTTACATATTATGTGACAGCCGTTACTAAAATTTCCAAACCCTAAACACATTTTTACACTCTATTTCAATGAGAAGGGTGGTACCTCATTACCACTGCCCTGAGCCTCCTCCTCTTACACACAGATCCTGATTTAACGACTGCAACAGTTTAAAAGAAATGGTTGTTGCCGACCCTTACGTTTTTCCTATACTGGACGCGCTAGAGGACAAGAGTTGGCAGGTTTATATGAATCAACGAATCTAAAATCTAGTTCGCGATATGCAATGCATGAAGCTCAATGAAAAAATGCCAAACAAAAGGTAGAGAATACTATCCATTCTTGCGCATTCTCGGTATGCATGTTGGTATCTTACGGGAGGGAGAGTGTGTACAGGTGGTGGAGGTCTATAATCGTGCTGCTGGAAAATATTTTTGTGAGGATATTTGTGTCTGATCTAGACACCATTTAATAGGAACATCATAGTTTGTTATGTTTGAGATGGTTACAGGGAGGCATGGTGTTGCTCAAGGGCATGACTTCCTGCACAGGTTAATATCCCTTAGGAGTTGGACCGGGACGCAATCTTGCCTCTCTTTATTTTATTTTATGAATGCTCTTAGGTGTTTTGTTGAATGCGCTGTCATTCCTCTATGCTCAAACTCAGACGTGACTATCTTTTGTTCGGAATTTTATCAGAGAGTCATTAGTATGTGTTTATTTGTTCTTATGAGTAAATAAATTTCAACAACATTTCAACATCGTCTGTGCATAAAGAAAGTCTAGAAGTAGGGCTTCAATATAATTATAGTGTATATGGTGCACTAAGAATTTTAAGCAATCTTCCTGTAGTCCTATTTCCTTAACACGAGCTTCTACCACTAAATATGTTGGCAACCGTCTCTTGACTTCTATCCAAAATTTACGTAAGCTATAGATACTTATAGATTTACAGATACATTGAAAGGTTTGCTTTTAGTATTACAAGGAGAATTACGTTTATGAGAGTGTTCTTCTATAAACTATGCTCAAGTTTCAAGCATGCCTGGTATAATACATTGACAGCTACATCTGCATTCAGCCATTTGGGCCTGGAAGTAAACTGCCTATTCTCTAGTAATTGTCAAATATACAACTATGATGATCATAATTAGCATTACCAATTGGATTGTCACATGAATACTTCTAACCAGAAAAGTTAAAGCTATTTTTCAATCTGAACTTTATGTATTTGTTTAGAACAGTATGCAAAATTTTTCTTGTGTTTGCATCTATTACATGGTAGTGAGCTAGTGTGTATAAAGCCCTTGACGGTAAATATTCTTCATGCAAACTCTTATTTCTTTCTTTTCTTTTCTTTTTTTTATAAATAAATTCCTTTCTCCATTAGAAAAACAGAATAAAATAGCTATTTTATAAACAAAATAAAATGTGTTTGAAACATAACACCTAGTTTATTTCAAGACAACGTAGCAAGACTGGTACTTTCATTGTATTCATCATGAGTAAGTACTTACTGCAACACACACCTTTATATTTTTGATAATGAAGGACTGATATAAGAGGCTTTACAACAAATTACCATACTCCTCTAAAGATGGAGGACATTTTCATTTCCTTTGCATATAAGTGTAGACCTTTTTCTTTCAAAAGTGAAATCTAAGTTACATTATACAACAACTTTTCCAAGGCTATAACATTCAACCCAATAAAGGAAAATTTATTTTAACATGCTAGCACCAACACTATCCACAAGAGACATGGCTACTCCCAAAGCTGTGAGCTTCTCAAATCTGCATCTTCCATACGTTTCTCCAACCTACAAAAGACACAAATATCTCTAGAGGCCAATGGGATGCTCACCTCCCAACCATTGGTTGGAAAATCCAACCACCCCCGAGCTAGGAGGCAACCGAGGGAACCGGGTACAGACAAAACCAAGCATAACAATATTTACACACACATGATACAACAAGAATATTTACACACCCACCAAAGGGATTATCACATAACTTTAGGATTCCTTCAAGAATCCAAAGAGGGGATGAGGGTGGACTACGCACTCCATATGGGGACTCATAGTAATAACAACAAGAATAATTCATATCATACTCCCATCATTTCACATACAACCCTTCCTTAATCTCTTCTCTTTCTCCAAAACCCATATCATCAAAACCATTTCTACCATTTCACAATTTCACATGGGTATTCATACCCTTTTTGAGCCTCTCCTCTTAAGGAGGAATTAAACTTCCCCATGGAGGTTCCTACTCCATACCATCCCCAACAAGGGATTCTCTTCCCAACTTGGGTGAGCCTATCCCTACACAACCCTTTTTCCCATAACACATAATACATCAAAAACACAAGAAGATATGCTCCAAGAGAATTTTGAAATAAACATACAAAGCAAACACAATAGATAAAGTTTCCAGCACCTCTTCTCACCTACACATATAATTTTCCAAATACAAACAAGAAGAAGAAGAAACAAAAGTGGTGAATCTACCTTAAAACCAAGCTCAAGGAAGGATGGGTTGAGGATCCACACAACTCCTCTTCTTCCAAGCTTTTTCTTCAAAACTCCTCACTCTCCCCAAAATTCAACCAAAATCAAGAATGCAAAAGAATCCCATAACCCTTGTTTTTGAGTTTGCTTTATAGAAGCTCAAGCTTTAATTCCTTTGAAAAGGGAGTTGACATTTGTCAACCTTCCATTCACCCTCCCAAGCACACTCACCCATGTGTTCTCACACGTGTGAGGACTTGGGAGACTTCCAAGACAACATGGAGAAGTGGGATTGGAAAGGGACTAGTCCCCTCCCCACTTCCCAAACCTTATTTTCGCCAAACATCTTTAAGGCCTCAAAAAGAGTGCCCTGTCTTGAGACTGACCCATGATTTTAAGCTAAAAAGGTACCTAACCCATAGGTACCTGCCCTATGGACCTTAAACCCATAAAAACACTTAAAAAATATCACTTTTCAATCCCAAAAAAGTTCCTAAAAGTTCAAATCCGAGTTAGTCCACTTGGATAGACAACTCACCTCCTAGATGGACTGACATGGCAATAAAAACCAAATTAAAAACATTCACAAATAACATCAATAATTACATGATGGAACTATAGTCCCTTCATATGGACTTTAGCTCGGTTTCACTGGTTAATTTACATAGGGTTCCCAAGAGTCACCTCCAATTTCCATTGGCCATGGAAAGTGTACCTACACACTCAATACACACGTTAATCCATCCAAGTAAATCATATTCATATAATAATCAAATCATTTGAATCACAATTGCGTTCACACAAGTTTCATAATTTGTATAGCATAAAGATCCTATAACATAATTGAAAAATCATTAGCCAACTATCTTATCTCATTTTCATTAACACTAATTTCCATACTCATCTAATTGCAACATGATTGGTTCACACCACTTGTTTCATTCCTTCATCACTAAGTTTTCAGATTCAAATTGAACGAACTCAATAACCAACATAAAATTAGATCAATCATTATAGTTAGCTAGCATGTTGCATAATCAAAATCAATAATCATATTAAATTAAATGTTCAAATATCTTGTCAACAATGATAACAATAGGCATAGACAATAACCAAACTCAAAATAACCAAGTACTAGATGTAGCATAGTCATAATCAAACCATCATATGAACACAAATGTCTAAATCTCCTATTGTCAATGGTATCATTGGGCCTATTCAATAATTAAACTTAAAATAGTTCACTTACTGGATGTAACATAGAGGTGGGTCTCACACTATGATGGTAATCGCGACTATATGTGCCTCTCACGCACTTATGTTCACCTTAAATTATCCTATGCAAACTTATTCGCATTATTCTACTTTGTTGGAATCTACATAATTACAAAAATAGTAAAAGTAGTTATAGAACCTAGTGGCTATGAGTACCTACAACATAGGTTGTAGGTGATTTCTAATAATAAATAAATACATAATCAATCTAAAGTTATTCAGAATAACAAAGCAATCAAATCAAACCTCTAGAGTGCTAAGGTTCACTATTTAGATGACTATTTATAAACAACTAATGTAATCAACCATGAGAACTATTCTACTTTACTTGCAATGTATTTATGAAACAATAAAAATGTTATTAACAGAAATTCATGAATGGATAAGTAAATAAAGTGAAAGGGAGTACCTCGAGTGGCTAGCTCAAGGGACTGTCTCACTTAACTAAGAACCAAATCTTACTTAGAATCTTACGCATCCATGCAACATACAACTCCATTCATTGCTTATCACCAAATATCCAAACATAATCCTTCTTTAGATTGTATTCAACAATGGCATTTTAACATGTTTCTGGATAACTAAAAATTAAAAAAATGACTAACTACTTGATAACTTGTAACAACCAACTAACTTTGCTATGAACTCATCCCCTAAATTTATACAAAAATAGGGAGAGACTTATTCAAACTACTAACTAACTGCAACCTTTAATCCCACTCCTAGATACGAGGATGTGAAATTAAGATTGGCTAATTCATTCTAACTGAAAAGGAAGAAAAGACTTATTCAACAAAGAACTTAAATGAAATAGCTTGCATGTGAGACACAGGAAAATGTTCAAAGTTCTAGAACAAGTATCCTCCTTCAGTATTTATTCCTCCATGATGGTTCACGTCCAACTTCATAGCTTCCTGCACTTTAGGCGGTTTGATCTTGAATGGTCCCTTGTTTCAATGCTCTGGTTCTTGCTACAAATACTATATTCTTGTTACCTCGTGTTGGGCTGTAGAAATATTAATCCTTAAAAAATACATATACAACTAACCTTCATAATTAAATCATAGAATTATATTCATATGCATACATTCTCATATTTAAATCATGCAATTGCTATGAATATTATCACCATATTTCATATCCACAAACTTGGTTCAAGGTTGCAAAGTATGTATAAAAGGATAACATAATGTGGAATTATTTTTCTAAAAGGTACTTTAGAAACATATGTAAAGTGTCTTAAAAGTATGTGCAAAGCAATAAAAAGATACTAATAACCAACCCCATCAGTACAGGTTCATGCCTCTAGAAGGGAGGGGAAGTATCACTCAAGAGAAGGATTTGGTTTGATAACCCATAATAAGCCAATACTGAGCTATCACACACACTCACATTCCAATTTGGTCTACTTGAGTCGGGTTAGTCCGTGAATTGGGTAAGTGCCTTTGGTCATAGTCTTGACTTATTGGAATAATTGGGTAGTTGACCTTGATTGAGATAGGTTGTTTTCTTGAATTGAATGACTTTGGTTTTATTCTCTAGTTTCTTGATTGATCGAGATTTGTTGAAGTCTCTTTCCTTATGTGAGTTCTTCTTTATGTGGTTATAATTAATCGATGAGTTATAAATATATATGCACTTCATGTATATATATATATCGATCGATATAGTTACATATATATATGAGTTTAATTATCAAGGCAATGATATATATATGATATACACATATATAGATATATATATTAATGTGCTCATATGTATTGATGAAAATAGAGGCGTCCATACAAGCATATTAATATGTATATGTGTGTGTGTGTGTGTATAAATATATATACATTATAAATCCTTGAATTATGGTAATATGGTATATGCATTTGTATATCGAATTATGTATTTTATAAACAATGTGAATATAAATATATATACCGATATATATAAATATATATATAGGATGATATATGTATATATATAAATAGATATATATAATGTTAATATATTACCAAAACGATGGCGCAAGCTTAATAAGTCATTTCTGGCATAGTTTAACATGTTATTTAATGAGTTTAGATATCACGTAAAGGAGGATAGATTTATACACATTGAACTATGATGCAGCCTTGGATATGAGTCTGTCAACGCATGAAATAAGGAATGAAGTGCTTGGGGAATAGTTATAAACTAAAGATCCCACAACAAGTTTAGTGCATAAATGACAATGCTATAATCATGAATTACTATACTTGTAAATGGAACATAATATATATTAGAAGGCGTGTAGTAAGATATAAGACTCAGTCCAGAGTATTGAAAGATATTTGAAATGCATTTAAAATCTTTGGCTTGGTCATAAATATGAAAACACCAAAAGCACATAAGAGATTTATGTGGCACCAAATTATGAATAGCTACATTGTGTCAGAAATCTATTTATTTTGTGAGCTCTGTCCAGTGTTAGAATGAGATTTATTGTAGAATTTTTTTTGAGTGGGTTTGGATAATTGTTGAAGAGTCATCAAACAGATCTTGGAGGGGATTGAGCTAGGAAGTCAATTAGTTCAATTAGGATTAGCGTTTAACAGGCATGTTGATTCTGCTCTTTTATGCTTTATGTGCTTTTGAAAAGATTGAGTGCCATTGATAGCTTGCTTGGAAAAATATGTATTGTTTATCATAAAATGATTAATGTCTTCTATGGTTGTATGTGATTAATTCATGATGAATCTAGATAGGAAATGTATTTACTTGCTTGATATTACTGTGTATTCCATATTATGGAATAGGTAACTATGATAGTATTAAATATTATATCAAAAATAGATATTATATAGGCAATGCTTAGCCAGAAGAGAGGAAATATAGAACTTGCTTAAGTTTCTTTGATAAACTTGTCATAAGTGCATGTAAGAGGCAACTTCTATTTGATAAAATATTATGCTAGGAAAACCCTAGTGGTTAATGAGGTTAGCAACCATGACGGTAATGATGGTATGAAAGACATGTTGTCGGGGATAGGATGTAACAACATGCAAACCATATTGTTAGTCAATACTTGAACAATCACTTGATTGTAGCTTTACTTGATCATTGATTGGAACCCTAGGTTGAGAATAACCTACATGGTCAGACTGATCATTGATTGCTAGTATCTAGGATTAGGGTAAACTAAGGATGGGGTTAACCTATGTGATTAAGTTGATCACTTGAATTTATGAATTAATATTTGATTGGGCCATAGGTGGAATTACCCTACCAAGTTGGTTGTTTTATACTCTTGACATGAAGTCATTTCATTGACATGAATCTACTATTTGAATAGTCTTTTATTAATGATGCTACATTCTTGAATAAGAGTCCTTTACTACTAAGACTTTACTTTTGAGTGAGTCCTTATTTGATATGATTATTCTTTTGATTGAGGTCATTTATTGTTGAGGCCATACCTTGAAACTAAGGTCATTTATTGATGAGGATATACTTTTGAGTTATTTATTGATGTAATATATTCCTAAGTAGAGTCATTTTATGATGAGTATTTATTCTATGATAAAATGAAGCTTATGTAGCTATACTATAGATTATGAATTTATTCATAAGATAGAGCCATGGGAAGTTCATAGGTTAATCTTGGGGTTAGGATTACCTAATGAAGGGAATAGCCTATGCATAGTAATTACCTATTAGATATGTCATGATAAACTTAGTATATATAGGTTGTTCGTGGGGATAAAGATTATCCAATGGAGGGAATTGCTTATGCATAGTATATGGGTGGTCAAAATCCAATTCAAGAGCTAAGGGTAGTGGTGAAGAGATGACACTTTTATATATGAAACTTTGGCCAAATTAGTGTAAGTAGCCACTATTTATACTATCAATTCATTGTGATCCAGTTAGAAATTCTAGTTTAGGATTATCATGCTTGTAGGTAGAAGCTACCATATGATTAAGTTATAGTTTCTAGGACACAACACTAAGCTCAAGAAGGCTATTGTTATGGGGTTATCCAACCAATCTCTTCATCAAAGGGTAGGGCGATCTTACCATATGTGGTAGGGTAAACCCACAAAAGTGGTTTACAATTTGATTGAGGAAGGAAAAGTTGCAAAAAACAACCCCATGCAAAAAAAAATTTGGGTTCGAATGAACCCTTTGGTTCAAGCCGGAATCAAAGAGGGTTTGAATGTGAACCCCGTTCCAACAAACCAAAAGAGGGCTGAATGAACTCCTGATTTGAGTAGAAAACCAATTAAATGCTTAGGTCCCACCATTCCTACCAAAAACACAAAGAAAATATATATTTTGAAAGTGGGTTCACTAACCCCCTAGTCTCGGCCTCTCAACCCCACTAGTTCAGCCTAAACCCCTAGTTCACAATTCACCCCTTTTCCCACCACTCTCAAGCACCAAAAACCTAAAATTTTGTGCTCGGGCTTCATTGAGGATGAAATGGAGGAGAATTCAAAGACCCAACTAGATGATGCATCCCTGGAACCAGCTATCCAACAAATTTAATTTTAATATATTTGGTTTTATTATACTTGTTTTTAGTTTTATTAAACATAGGTTTTTCTCCAAAATCAAGCTCTTTTGTAATACAGGGAAAAATAGAAAATTATCAAAAAGAAAAATTTGAAAATATGAGTGCACCAGATATTTAAGTCCTTGATCCAACCAGTAAAAAAAAAAAATTGATACATACAAAAAAAAAGTTGTGCTATACAAATCACCTATGTTTGAATTTTAATTGTTTGACTTTGAAACTTGATTAAGGAAAAAATTAATAAAAAACTATCTAACCAATTAGAAGCACTAGATATTGTAGTTACAAATCTAAATTCGAAAGAATTAGAATTTTATACTTCATGGAAAAAAAGTTATGTGTTATATAGTGAGTGTCACTCCTTAAAAATGTTGTTTGCTAGAAAAAAACTAGTTTTCAAGGAGATGAAAAAGAGGCAATCTTATTCCAAAATTTGGAAAAAAAGAGATTGAATCTATAAAATGTGACAAATTACTAGTTGCATCATCTTCAAATTCTTCATGGTTTAGCCGCTATAGGTGCCCGAAAGTGAAGATTTAGTTAGAAAAATTTATTTCAGTGTCCAGTTTGGCCAAAAATTGTAAACTATTATTTTGGGATCACCCGGTAGATGTGCAAGGGACCGCATTTAGTCTGTGGTTGGTGGAAAAGTGCTTAAGTGATGCTTCTCCTCATCAGTTGGCAGTCGAGATTTGAGGGGGACTACCTAGACCATTCGTATCTATTGCCAATAAAGCTCAAAAGAGCCTTGTGTGTATCTTTGTATCCATTCTGTGGAAGTTTGTAAAATGTGACATGTTATATTGAGAATGAAATCAATACTTTGGAAAGATTGTAAACTTTCGTTGAGATGAAATGAGAAAGTTGGAATATTGCCATATCAAATGTGCATAATATCTTCTTGTTGAAAAGAAAAAATTTATTGCAATGTGAATAGCAACATAGTTTATTTCACTTGTGGTTAAAACATTGGAAATTATTTTTAGTAGAACAATAGGCATGTTAAAATACCGCATCACTTTGGAGGAGCTCATTGTTGATCAGGTGTCTCTAACACAAACTTAGAGATTTCAAAATTTGAATTGGTATCTTGCATCGCACAAATGAGGTCTCATGTATAAATAAATAGGTTGATTGATTTTGAATTGGTAGGTGCAATTGGAGAAATTTGAATTGTGGGAGGGAATTTGATTTTGCATTAAAGGAAATAATGGTAGAAGTGATATGAAATGGGTAGGTAGGAAATATGGTAGGTGATTTCAAAGGATATTTAAAAAAATTGTAATTCTAGCCAATTTTAATATTTTGTTATGGTTATTTTAATTTTATGTTTATTTGTAAAGAATAATTCAATAATTAAGCTTTTTTTGGTAAAATTGCATTGAATAGTGAGCCTGAGAGTTCATTTTTATCATTTTTGTAGGTAAATTCACAAAAATATTGGTTTATGGACATGGTGGAACTAGTAATTTGTCAAAAAAAATATGAGAAATGGAACATGTTTTATTGTAATTTGATAAAATATATTTATAACGCATTTAGTTGGCAATGGGTTATGTACATGTCAACTCACTTTGAATGCAATAAAACATATATTTTGGATTAAAAATATCCATTTGCATTAACATGTTATTGGGAAGGTGAAACAATATTATATTATGGAAATAAACATATCAACTTGCATTCACCTAATATTCGGAAGGTGGAAAATAAATATCAACTTGCATTCACCTAATCTTAGGAAGGTGGCAAATAAATAGTCTACCTAGATAGGACATAATGTGAATTTGAAATAAATTTTTCCTATCATATTAACACAAATATTTGAATTTTTTGTTCGCTCTTTTATTACCCAAAAATGGGCCCCAAGCTATCAAATACTATACCCACGATTGGGTCTCATGCCCATGAGTGGCGTCTCTCCCTTAATTATAATACCATGTTATATTTTTTATTACTATTGTATGTTAATTTCCCTTTTCATTTACCATCACTAATTAATTAAGTAATTCATATTATCTAGTTTTTGATTGATTAAGAAGGGGAAGGGCCTCGATCCCTAATAGAAACAACAAAACAATCTAGGGAAGCAACACCCAGACAAACCAACAAAATAGAGGAGATAGAAAAACTAGAAACAACGCCACATCTCCTCACCAAAACCAACCAAAACAAACATCAACCAACACCATCATAATCAAAACATATAATCCTATCCAAGAGCCAATAAAGTTTTAACCAGACCATATTATCATCAACCCAATAACTCAAATAAGGTAGGTATAACCTATCATAAGTTTCTAGCAAGTAAATGATCTTCGAACCAACAATAGAGAGTAAATAAATATAGTTCAGGCTTATCAAGCCATTACCCAAAATTAACCTAACAAAAGAGCCAAAAAAACTAGTCAACTAGAGACATAAAGGAACAAAACCAGGCACAGAATAGAGGATTAAGCTTCCTCTATAAGGCTCCAAGCCATCTTCGAGTCTCTCACCATTTCCTAGAGGTTGTCCTTGGTCTCCATCTTCTTGGACCAATTGGCTGCATCCATTTTTCCTTTTTCCTCTACTGCTTTTCGATCTTGCCCTATCTTGATATAGTTTCCATCACAACTATTTTCATAACACTGTCCATAACTCTACAAACATTCATAATTGTATTCTCAATAGCATGGAACCTATTTGAGTTGTCTTCTTTTTGCAACATCCTTTCGAGTAACTCCATCCTTTCTTCCAGCATTTCCATTCTTGTCTTAACAATTTCTGTTTTATTTTCTTTCAGACTCCCAACATTACAAGGGATATCAGTGTTAATTTCAGTATCCACCAAGTTTATTTGGGTATCATTTATGTTTCCCTTTCCATCAGTTATTCTTGTCTCCTCCTTCACACCATGCTCCTCCTTGTGTTGATTATTACCTTCTTCCTCTTCTTGACTCGAATCCTCAATATCCTCATACACTAAAACCTCTTCCTCTGAAAGCACAACTTCACCCAAACTTTCAGGCACATACTCCTCTGAAGAAGTATCATTCTCTTTCCTAACAACCCTCTTTCCTTTTTTATTCTTGAGTTCCCAAGGAGCTTCCATTTTCTTATCAACAAAAAAAATAGTTTTCTTGCTAGAATTTGAACCTTTGGATGCAGCCAAAGCAAGATGGGCTGACCTACAACCCATAGGGGTGGTGGAACCATTTTTTGGACTAATGTCATGATCATCTAGAATCGTTATGGTTGGGGAATCAAAGCCCAGTTCTTTTATCAACATTTTCCTTTTCTTATTGGCAGTTGAAGAGAGGGTAGCAATGTTGCATTTTTTAGGGGTTATTTTGAGGAGCGTCACCCATGAGGGGTCCACAAATTTAGGGGAAGGGTTCTTGCTATTTTTTGTTTCTTTCACAAGGGAGTGGGGTCAACTTTCCAGTAGCTCTATTTTGACTAAGCTTTTAGGGGTCAAGTTGTTCTCAATCAGATTATGAAAGGCATTCATTTGTAGGGTGGTGGCTAGGGCATACTTATAGATAGATCTAATCAAACCCTAATATAGGGGTGGGTTAGTGCCATGATTCAAGCTTTGTTTCAATGATGAGAGGAGGAAAAAAGGCAGGTTGATTTTTTCCAAATGCTTAATATGGTTTAGGATGGGGAAATGGTACCCATGCATAGACTAGAATCAACCCTCTAAAGTAAAATATTTCATAACAAAATAACAAACATTGTAGTAAGGAGGTGGGAGCAACAACCTGGCATACTTGTTTTGAAATCTTTGAGCTTTTTCCTTGGCTTCAAAAAATTTGTCAATATAGGTCTGGTAGTTACTCGTGCTTACCTTGGCAATTTTCTTTCCTTCATAATTGAGCCAT
Organism: Sequoia sempervirens; assembly: GCA_007258455.2. Taxonomy (NCBI): domain Eukaryota; kingdom Viridiplantae; phylum Streptophyta; class Pinopsida; order Cupressales; family Cupressaceae; genus Sequoia; species Sequoia sempervirens. The sequence continues at coordinate 15,466 of VDFB02111827.1, forward strand.
GTGGCCTTAGCTATCAGCTTAGCATCCACTATAAAATGAAGTCCTCCCATGTCAACCTCACCATCCCTCCATGTATTAGCAAACTTATAGCTGAGCTCCTCACTATATCCTTCCATAGCTTCGAAATACGAGGTAAAGCCAACACATTCAAAGAGGCTCCATAACTCTACATTTTGCCTCAAGGAGTCATGTTTGCTTGGCTCTGTTCTCTTTTTGGGGCCTACCATTATTTTTTTCCCTAGTAAGATAGTCCTTGCGCAGAAGCAGATAATCCTCACTTAAACCCTTCTCATCCATAATGGATACCACTGGCAATTCAAAAAAAATAGCTTTGATGGTAACTTAGGGGTTATTCATTGGGAATAGTGGCGGCTCAAATCTTCTGGCAATAATTTTATAAAGATCATGTTGTTCAAAATGAAATAACTCATATCTTCCAAACCAACCTTTATTGGAAAAGACAACACCCCCACCATTAAGACATAATTAATCTTTTTTTATTATCCTCCAATCTGTCATAGTTAACACATGCGAAAATGTCATGTCGATAATCCCTT
>VDFB02111828.1:0-11982 GCA_007258455.2 Sequoia sempervirens
GATTCTTCTTTGTGTAATGCTTTTGGCAGTTGTTGGGCCAGGTTTTAGGTAGTCTTAGATGCACACTGTGGTAAGTTTGGAGGGAATTCTTATGAAAAGCTGGTCACTCTGCATGATACCCATAATTATTGCACCACAACTTCGCTACATGTTCCCTGGGGACCACTTCGACATTCATCTGCCATTTTTTCATGTTTTCTTTCATCACCAAACTTTTGGGTTTTCATAGAGGCATCTAGAATTGCAATTTGGATATGGGCGGTGTCTGGTAATGCAGGCTTCTGCTTTTTAATGGCAACCTGTAACAATTGCAGCACTTGAACATGGTAGGGTCTATAGATTTAAATAACCTCCCTCATTCCATTGGCAACCTGTCACAGTTGTAGCACTTGAACATATAAATCTGTAAAAGTTTAAATAACCCCCCTGATTCTATTGGCAACCTATCACAGCTGCAACACTTGAACATAGAAGACTATATAGGTTTAAACAACCTTCCTGATTCCATTGGCAACCTGCCACAGCTGCAACACTTGAACATAGAAGACTGTAGAGGTTTAAATAACCTTCCTGATTCCATTGGCAACCTGTCACATCTGCAGCACTTGAAAATAGAAAGTTGCAGAGGTTTAAATAACCTCCCCAATTCCATTTTCAACCTCTCACAACTACAACACTTGAATATAATAGGAAATTTTAAAGGTTTAAATAACCTCCTTGATTCTGTTGACATTCTATCACAACTACAACACTTAAAAATAGAATATTGTCACAGTTTAAGTGGAAATAGAGGGTTTTTTAGTAGGTTTTTACTGAAATACCTTGAATCAAGTTTAGGAGATAGTTTAATCATGTTTTGTAGACATATATACATTTGTTTGTAGCTTTGGGATTGAGTAAAGGGCTTGGGAACTTGATGTTGCTTGGTTATGTGGCCTAAATGGCCTCAATTGCTGATTTGAGACAGTCTATTGTGTAAGCTCTCGAGTTTGAGTTGTTTAAGTTGGGAAATGTTTTGAGTCAATTATTTTGTTCTTTCTTAATGTGGTTTTGAGGATTCTACAAAAAATTTATGCCTTATTCTCAGTTGGAGTGCTTTGAATGAAGGTTTTGTAAAGGAAAAGTGCCTTGGAAAAACTAGATTGCATTGAAAGTTGGTTGTCTCAATGAAGGCTTCAGTTTGTAGATTGATTTGTTATCTAGAGAAAAGTGAGTAGAGTTGTTTTTGACCTCTATCCTTGCATCACTCTCCATCTATCCTTGTATTAGCTCTCCAAACAATGGGCAATATTGTAACTGGTGATGGTTTGTAGACTCAGGTATAAGTTTATATTGACATTTTTTTTAGATTTTCATATCAATAATTAATTGCTCTTTTTGAAAGTGTATGATGTTATCATTGTAATATTTCATTGACTTATGTTATGGTGTTTCATTTAATTTCAGTACATAATCAACAATCAAGCATCTCATTGCCTATGAGCTCTCCTAACCCATAATCACAAGAAGAGCATCAAGAAGGAAGCTTGCTGGACCATTTCAATCATAACCGCAGGAAACAAAGAAAAAATTCAGGTCTTTCTATTTGTTATCTCAACTAGAGAAGCATCTTTGTTGAATGGTGTGAAACTAAATTATTTTAAGGTTTGCTATTTGTTAATGGATATTTTGGTTTTCAGGTTGTGATCGATGCAAACATCATTCCTCCACTTGTTCAACTCCTTCAAATTGCTGAGTTTGATATTAAGAAAGAAGCAACATGGGCCATATCAAATGCAACTTCTGGTGGTACACATGAACAGATCAAGTATGTATTATTTTAACATATAATTGCATATATATAAATATATTATTAATGTACTAAGATTATCTGTAGAAGTACAAATATTAGGCTTACAATGTTAGGATGTGTTCTAGAGTGCTTACGATGTTGGAATCCATAGCTTGTTTGAAAGCACCTATTTTAGGCTTTTAGCCATAGCAGCATGGCAGTGAATTGTTTGATAAAATGCTTTGGTAGACATGTATTGAAAATGTGGTAGCATAGACAAGGCAGTGAACTGTTTGAATAAATGCCTCAAAGGTCACAAAAGTCAACCATGCACACCTAATGATCTACTATATATGTAAATTGTAATGCAATAAGGGTTACTGACGTGTGAAGTATGTGCAGACCTCATCCATTAAACCTACATGACTACATGCACCTAGAACCCAAGCAAAGCTTACAATATTAGGATGTGTTCGAGAGTGCTTCATTAATTCAAAGATTTTGAGAGGTTCCTTGCAAAATCCATTTTGTGCACATTCTGCAATCAATCATTTCATTCCATGAGATGACATCTCTTTAATAGTGCTCAGCAATACATAAGAAACTAGTGCAATTCGTCCATTAATATGTCCAGATAATTTAAAGATCAATAAAGCACTAGTATGTGAATGGAAACACATTGTCATTGATGGCATGGTTTGTTGGTGTTTAGATGGTGTTGTTTTAGCGCCCACCTAGTGTCAAGCCCTTGCAGGGCTGGTGGGCTTGTCGGCCACTTTACTCATGCACTTGGATTATTGGTTGTTAGGGTATGGGGCCCCCTGTTTGTGTTCCCACTAGTTGGGCCCGGTTAATGCCAATAACTCAAGCTGACGGCCCATTCAAAACCTCAATTTACAGAAAAAAAAAATACATGAAACACATTAATTTACAGGTTAAAGCATTAAGGTGACATGCACTAATTTCTTGAAGAGATTCTCATTCAACCCTGATAACAAGTACAAAACTGATGAAATTATTGAATTGGGTTGTCAAACTTTTGAGGATAGATGATCCAAATATTGATTTTTTTAACAGCTTTCCTGTAAGATTGTTGATTTCAACAAATTCACTCACTTATGTTTATTAGTATTTAAAAGCTATTGTTTTATTGCCATACATATATGTGTGTGTGATATCCTTATTGTAAATACATTTATATATCATAGTGAATCAAATAATTAGACTAAAACTACATTTGGCATCTGCATCCAAACACACTTGGACTCGACTATACTTACATAAGTCAACATTGAGAACCAAACCAAATTTTTGAAATTAGTAATCATGGTGTTATTGTCATTAATGTTTATATCATATTGGTATCCTCAGAATTATTACAAATGGTCAATTTACAAAACCTTAACAAATATTCCACAGATATTCTTGTCCATAAATAGATAAAATATAAATACAATAATCTGCAGGAAAGTAAAAATTCCCAAGTAAAAAGTGAAAAGGGAAATGACCTGCCTAGATGTTGCCCTTTCATTATATTCTTCAAGAAATCCACTACTCTGGATGGCACGTGAGATCCTGATCCTATTTGAAACATATTTGTTTCCAAATACCTGAAAACATGTACAACTTCCACCAATACCATGCACAGTCAAGGAAACAAAGTCCAAGACTCCACTCACAGGCTGAACAATAATACCCAAGAATTCTCTCCCAAGACCATGTACAAAACCAATAACACCATGTTCTCTTGCACTTTCCAAAGGTTTAGTTAACACTCTAGAGAAACCAAATTCCACACCCTGTGCTAAAGCCTCAGTGCCTTGTAAAATGCCATCACCAACTCCTCTAATTTTCCTTGAAGAATCCTACAAAAAATCCATTAAAATGTCATATAAGGATAATGAATATGTTCATATTTCTCAAATATGTGTATTTTTCCTCAATTTAAATATAATTTTTATGTTCACCTGTTTTATGTGCAACTGAAGGAATTGTCCATCTGTGGAAAGTTTGGCAAGTCCTTTACTCAGAGATGCCAATTTTGAGCTTGTCATACCAAGTAAATCTACTCCAAAAAGCAAATGCAGGGGATTATGTATCAAATCTCTCCAAATCTGGTGGGTAATTGATGGTAAGACCACTTTTTCTCATGAACACGTGTTTCTGAACAACTTTCCTAAGATGGATCTAACAAAGCAAAGATTTGCAATGATCAGGAACATAACTTCAAATTTTGACTTGTTTTCTTTCCATTTAACATGAAGACTTGAAACAATCAATCTAAGATCACAACTATTGATCCATAAATTCGATCAGAATTATTCATATGTGGAAGTTGAATTGAGATGTTGTACTAACCTGCATTTTGACTATATTCCCAATAGTGTCAATTACAGGACTCCAAATACCAAGCACTCCATGAGGCCTTTGGGCAAGTGTTGTCTCTAGTGAAAATTTAACCTCATTTCTGCTATATCAATCAAACTAACCCATAAAACAAAGTAGTTAAGTAAAGTTCAACCTCAATTACATTGACATTAAAAAGATTGTCCATTTTCATCTTTCAGTGATCTAAATGAGATTAAAATTTCTCTCAAATAATGCTTGAGAATAAGGAGTGCTTAAGAGCTCATTAAAAAACTCTTCCCTTCATCTTGATCCACCCGCAAAACCTTGACATACTTGGTAAGCTCGTCATTATGGGATCTCAAATCACACCACCAGTGGAGTCAACTACACCCTCAGAGAAGCAGTTTCCTCATTTGTTGTAGATGCCTCCTCTACCTATGTTTGCAGGCCCTTCCAAGAGGGATATTGAGCTACCATGCTTACTATATCCAAAAATAGTAAAACACTTCCTTTTCCTGCACCAACATAACCAACTTTCAAAAAAAAAATTCCTTGATTAAGGCATGTGTGCACCTCTGTTTGTTGTTTCTTGTAGGGACTGGATGAGCTTGCTTTGAAACTCTAAGGCCATTGGCATATAGAATTCTTGTAGAGCTAATTCATCATGTTCGGTTGGACCTTTCACTTTCTCAGGTATTTTTTTTCTAACTTTATTTTTAGTATTTGAGTAATTTTCACTTTTCTAAAGTATGCTTTTGTGTTTAGTAGAATTTATTTTTGCATTAGAGTGATTTTGCTCCCCTCTCCCCTCTCCCTATTTGTATGTTACTTTGTCATAAAAAAACATATTAAAATATTTAATGTTGATGATCATAGAATTCTTTAAAAAAAAAATCTTGTGACTTTTTCAATTATACCTTCATGTTCATCTTAAAAAACTCAAATCTAGGCTTTTGGAGGATCAAAAATAAGATGTATTTTTATGTTTCTTATGCTATAATTGGATATATGCTTACATTAGATGATTGTAAAGTTTAGGGTAGTTTTGAAGGTCATTCCCAAGTGGGAAACTAATTTGGTGTATCAAAGTAATTTTGCTCCTCTCACTATTTGTTTGTTATCTTTGTCATAATAAATACATTTTATAGGATCTATTGTTGACAATCATACAATTCTTTTTAAAAATTTCTTGTTCCTTTTTTAATTGTACCTTCCATGTTCATCTTAAAAAACTCAAATCTTAGATTTTGGATGATTGAAATAAGATTTATTTTTATGTTTCTTATGCTCTAATAGGATATATGCTTACATTAGATGATTGTAAAGTTTAGGGCAGTTTTGAAGATTACCAAGTGGGATACTATTTTGGTGTATGAGATCTTCCTTGTGGAAGCCCACAAGGGTCTTATTTTTCTCATTTATCTTATATGTTGTTCAAAAAGGCATAAAATTCTCCCCCTTAAAGACTCAAACTTTTTTCTTCTCTATTGATTACACATGCCTTCATTCATACAACTTTCTCAGGTTGTATCATTAGGTACACTCAAGTTTTATAAAATATTCATTTATTCTTGCTACGTTAAAACAAAAAACTTTGTTTTCTATGTTTGCAATATGATGCTTTAGTTGAAGCTTTGTAAATCATTGCCAAGGGTTATGGCCATTGTGTTGAGATGTGGACTCATAGAATTGACAAGCCATTTTTTTCCTTGGACTTAGATTTGGTGCGAAAATTTAGTGTAGACTTGGAAAACCAAAAAAATCATTAAAAAATAGTGAATTTAATAAAAAAACTAACTATATTGCATCTCATATCAAAATAAATTCAGACACACACAAAATAATCAGTTGGATCTACCATACATGTGTAGAAAACAAAATAAATAAAAAATGACGTGAACAGTATACTTGGATTCTAATACAAAAGAAAAATTGTTTTGATATCCTTAAAAAAATTTTTTTGGTACGCATCACAAACAATGGATTTCAAAATCCATCCTAATGGTACTAGCAAAAAAATACATAAAAAATAAACTAAGGTTGAGAGAAGCCACTTAGCCAACATTAGCTTCAAGTTATTGGACCATGTACCCCTTTGAGTATGTCAAAAAAGCAAGTGCAACCATTCTATCCTCAAAGATCTAATCAAATAGAGAATCATACTCCAACTTAATCGGGGATAAATCTTCATTTGTTGCTAAAACTCTCTTGTGGTGGAGGCATATGTTGTAATGCATATATACAAGGTCATTGAACCTTTGCATTAACAACCTATTGCACTTTTGGAGTGTATGTTTTCAAACATAGTCCAATTGCACTCACAACTTGAAGTTCTACATGGTTGGCTCAAAACTTGGATGACACTTTTCTAAAGATTAGGCACTGAGTGCAAAAATTCTCCCACCATGCATATTAAGGATAACTATTTCCACATTTGGGGTAGGTTTAGTAGGATTGAATCAACATAAATAAACTAATTTAAAAATCCAAGAACTTAACTTCAATGATTTGATAAACAAACCTTCAATGACTATTAGCATTCCTTGTAGCCATGCTTATGGGAACTGTCAAAAACAACTTGAGTGGCAGACCTCTTTTTCTGATTGTGATCATTATTTTGGATGCCCCTTACAGGGTTCTAAAACATAACAAGAAATCAATATATGTTCATTTGGAAAAATAGACTCCAATATGACTGTCCATGTAGCAATTTAGGCCTAATAAGGGTTGAACTAAACAAGGTTTATTGAATCTTCTATGTCCAGGTTCAAGCTTACTTACTCAATGCTTCAAAAAACCTTTGTTTGACTTGCTAAAGCTTTAAAATCCATCAAAAGTTATTTTCCACGTGTATTTTTGCAAACCCTAGGTCTTAGGCTTCTTAAAACTCTGTTTTAGCAGACTGAGACACAAATTTACATTCAAAGCTTCAACTCTTTGCACATATGCCTTCACCTTATGGTCTATAACCTTTGAAATATGAATCTATATGCAACAAGGAGTTTACACACCAAAAATTAAGAGCTTTCACCGGATTAAGTAGAAGAAACACAAATTCTAAAGCCATTGTTTACCCTAACAGGGGTTTTGACTTGTCTGCAATAAAATTACAATATCTTTCATACTTGATAAAAATGAATGAAACAAACTAGAAAATGAAATAGAATCATGGATTTATCCATTCCCATGACTGCCCCTTAATAACATGACTATACTTATCCGTATAGATGGTGTTGGATCCCAATTACTTAGTTTCTTGAATCTTGAAGCTTTTTCTGAATTTGGGTTTTAGAAGTTTTCATGTACACATGACACTGAACTCCCATCGGTGTCTCAAGTTCCCATATAGTGAATTCCTATGTTTCTCAAATTCTCAAATCCTGAACTGTACTTCATAATTATTCTTACTCATGGTGATGCAACCATGTTTCTTAGTTTCCTAGATTCTCAAATGTCAAATAAGAGATTATACTTAAGTTTTGATATAGAGTTGGAACTTTCAAGTACACAATAACATTGTATTCCTATAACTCAGTTTTCCAAAGTTTTACATCCTATGTTTAGGTTTACTTTGAAATTTGACTTTTCTGTCACTTCTTTCTGAAACTTACAAATTTCCAATATGAACTTAATAGATCATCGCAGGCTTTCTTCTAAATTCATTCATCAATTTTTTTGTGCAAAATTCCTTTAGAAACTTGCATAATCTGCAAGAAATTCATTTTAATGTTGCAACACTTTTCCTTCTTATGCGAATTCTCTAAAGATATGGTTTAATTTTGCAACCTATTAACTTTATTGGTAACTTTTTTGGGGGATTTTGTAGCTCTTCAGTTTGATTTATCTTTAGAAGCTACTACCCTTCCACAACCTTTCTAGCTTGATGAAACTATTTTATGGATTTTTTTTCCCCAGCCAAACCCCTCTTTTTTAATAGTCATGATATTTCCAAAGTCCATAGTGATTGTCAAAATGTAACTGTTTTTCCTCTTCCTGATGATGGATCACAAAGTGTGGTCCAAAAAGTTGGTTTTAAAAATCTTGATGAATAAGTTTTATTAGTTTTGGACTTGGTATTGTGATCCCTTTATGTAATGTACTCAAGGCCTGAGGTGTGACAAAAGCCCTTATATTAAAGTAATGCAAAGAAATTGAAAACACTTGTTCAAATAAATATAGTTTTCACTATATTTGTTGTAACTAAAAGAAAATCATTCAGCATGGATATAAAATTGCTTCAATGGAATGCAATATAGTTGTACACTTATTCATATACTTCCCTACCCTATTTCAAAATAATGTAACCAACCCCACCTCCATACTCATATCCCTCTTTTCCTGTACCAGGGTTATGATTTCACAAGGATGGAAGGATGCAATTGTGGCTGAGACAAACAATGCAAAGGGTGTCAGCTATGGTATACTATGTCACCTCACAACCATAAGAAAAAATCATCCCCTTTGCCCCAGTAGCAATCCCTTTGGCCTGATACTGTAGGCGTTGTATTCAGAAAACTTATTTGCATGCCATTTCTTATGGACTATGGGAAAAATTATGCAAGTAAAAATAGAGAATAAATAATTCTGATAAAGAAATTCCCAAAATTCATATAAGAAAATCTCAATACCATAGTAATGGTAAATCTACCTATCTATTCCCTAGAATCTTTTCTTAAACGTATTTCCCACTGCTACATTTTGGCTTCTAGGGTCTATTTTGTATGAGTTATGTATAATGTTGTACTTTGTAGTTAAGGTTGTTTTACTTGAATCCTAGTTGAATCATTTGTTTCTTAACATTGCATATTTCTTAACATCCAATTCACTTTCTACATAGCCCAATAATGGCAGCAATAAAAATACTTAGAAAATGTATTTCAGACTTGTACATGTGGATAATGAGACAATGTAATGAGCAGATATGAAGTGTTTGAACTCATAAAATGATACAGTGACCAAGTAAACACAATATATGTTTCCAGAATCTGCTACAACAACACTAACCTACATTTACATTCATTTTTTGTTCATTTATTACATAGACAACAAGAATCCCAACCTGGTTTAGATGTTGGAGTTGAGACAGTGTTGTCAACGACCTAGTAATAGATTTTACCCTTGAATAAGGGCAGCGACCAACCTTCTAAACCTTCCTGAAGCCACATGCTTGGCTGGTGATGGTCATCAACTCTGCTTTGTCTTTGCCACTAAAGCAAGTCCACATAATGAAATTTCTCTATCTTAAAATGTAAAAGCATTTTTGCAAATAGTTTGTAAGTTTGCATTTCCAATACCTTGTATACCTGTCAAACGTGGTTTTCTAAATGTTGAAATAGTTTCATTCCCAGTTAAAAAATTCCCATAAGAGCAACAAAACAAAGGTCTTTATATTGATGTTTAATAAAAAAATATGAAAGTATTGCTTTGGAATTGCCTGAAATGCTTTTCTTTCTTGCAAAGCAGTAGATTTTGAGGTAGGAATGGAATTTTAACAGAGTGTTTGTTGTTTCCTCTCTTTAATGTGATAATTTTGTATCTTTCCAATGGTCATGTATCTAGATTGCCTTTGTCAAGTTTTTGAGAGTGGGAATCCCAATGCAAAAGAAATAGTCCTTTCAAACATGGCAACAACTTTTGACCGATTCTATTATAGTTTGAGGTTTGCTGCTTCAAATCCTCTCTATGTAATTTTTTATGCTTTAGTTCCTAAATGATGTAAAGAAAAAACAATTAACACATTACACTATATTTACTCATTTGAACAAATGCACAATTTCTTCTATTTCTTCCTTTATTTCAGGATCCTTTCACATTTTCTAATTATCATAGAGCAATACAAGAGCCTTTTGATTACTACATGTTTGGACAAAATTACATTCAGCCATTGATTGATTTCAGGTATTGTTGTTGTGATTCCCAAGAAGGTTTTAGTTCTTGTTTTTTAATCTGATATGATTGGTTGTATCTCATAGGAGGGTTTCTGATTGTAGATTTAAGCAGTATTTGATCACCCCTAATAATATAGAGGTAGATTATTTTTCCTCGTGCTTTTTCCATTGAATTTTTTTTCTATTAACTATGTAGTTTTGACAAATGAATAATAAGGTTATTTTGATTTTTGAGACTAAAAATGACATCCTTGAGTAAATCTTTGAATGTAAAGGAGGTTGTCTATATGTTAGGCTTGCTAGGGGAATTGGATTGCTCAACAAGAAAAGATTTCTAAATTAATTTAGCTCTAACTCTATGGGAAAGATGATAGTTTGATGGACATACACAATTCTACCTATATGGGAGTGATGAGAGCTAGATGGAACATCTAAAGAGGTTCCAGATATGTTAGAGGAAAGCTATGAGGAAACTAAATTGATAATGTTTGAATTTTTTCTTTCTTTCTTAGATGTTGAGTCTAATTAATAAGTTTAATGTTGTGTTGCAACTTGCAGTTGAGTATGTTGATATGATAAAGGCTAGCATTGTCGATCCTCTAAAAGTTATCAGAATTGCATTAGTTGATGCAGAAAGGTAAAACTATTTATCTTTATTATAATTAGTGAAACTTGCAACTACAATATCTGATAAAAATCTACTTCCAAATATGTTTTTGATGTGCAAATTTTGAAACCTTATTTTCAGGTTGTAGCTTCAAACTGGAGAAGTAAAAGGTGAATACCAACGATGAAGAGTTTGGAGGAGTCAAAACCAATAGCGGCGGGAAAGTTGTGGATTTGCAAGGGGATTAAATGGGTCGATCCCCTATAGGAGGTCGTTGCCCTTCCAAAATGACTACAGTTAAGGAAGGGGAAAACAATATAAGTATATGAAAATAGGAGTATTCTGTTTATATAGTGTTAGTAAGTTGTACAGTGTCACTGAGACATTGAATGTAACCAATGAAATTTTGATTTTCCAATCAGGCTTAATAAAGTAAATTTTTAGAGTGGTTTTTTCTCCACTCATAAATACTGTGTTGTTTGTGTTTGTGTTTGTGTTGTTTGTGTTTGTGTTTGTGTTTGTGTTTGATCAATCATATTTGTTCAAAAATTTTAGTCTACATTTCATGGTGCTTCTTCAACATTTGAATATCTATGATACTTGAAGTTTATATGCATTAATTTGTGAGGATTAATTAAGTTAGATTTGATTTGTAATGACTAAATATATGACTAAAGTAATGACTTACATGACTAAATTAATGACTAAAGTAGTGACTAAATATATGACTAAATAAATGACTACCATGACTAAATAAATGACTAGTTAACAACAATCAATGACTAAATTAATGACTCAATATATGACTAAATTAATCACTAAATATATGACTAAACAAATCACTACCATGACTAAATAAATGACTAAATTAACACTAAATCAATGACCAAATCAATGACTAAATAAATGACTAAATAAATGACCAAATCAATGACTAAATCAATGACTAAATAAATGACTAAAATAGTTTAGTCATAAATTTGGTCGCGTTATAAATGACCGGCAATAAACTACTAATGGTCACATGACCAAAATTAGTCATATATATGTAATTTTTAGTAGTTTATTTAGTCATATATTATTGTTTTTGTACTAGTGTTATGGCTTGATATATTCTAGAGAAGAAATTTTACTCCCCACTCTTGGTCTACTCAGTGGATAATCATTTGAGAGGTATTATCAATCTTATTTTTAGATGCATTATGTATTATGCTTTGTATTCTCATGGATATGGGTCCTGAGCTATGCTTATTTGTTTTAGAAGGTTCATTTGAGGGGCATTTGATATTTATCTCTTTGTGCATATGAGTTTGATTTATGACATGATTCATTAATGAGGATTATAGGAGATATTATTGGGCTTATTC
>VDFB02111829.1:0-55107 GCA_007258455.2 Sequoia sempervirens
TGGTCTAGGGTTGATGATGTGTCGACCAGAAGGGAGGTAGCAATTGATTCCACCAATACAAATAATCAATTGTTAGGTGTTGCCACTGTTCTACCAAATTATTACTTGAATCAGTGTAATATTGTTGATGAGTAGAATGACGTGTCCAAAGCCAGGTAGGGACACACTATTGCATGATATGTGCTATCCGCTCATATAGTGGCATGTGGAGATAAACACCTTGTGGTCCGTAGGTGTTCATAATGTATTTGTTTCCATCATTGTATGGGTCTGGGTTAGAAAACCAGAGTCGAAAAGAGTTAACGTGGTAGGTGGTGCTTGAATGGTGTCTAGCATGTGGCCCATGAAGATATCCTCTCATGGTGGTGGCAAGACTTTTAGATACCCAGTAGAATCCAGAGGTACCTACTACATATTGTGTTGGGTTGCGTGGTCTTTTCCAGGTGACATCCCATGGTGTTGGTATGTCAGATTTGTTGATATCTTTGGGTAATGGATCTCGATAGCAATGATCAGTAGGTAAAAAGGATGGAGGTTCAATTCGGAGGAAACCTTCATTTTGGAGTAAACTTTTGCAGCTGAAGTAGTGCTCCCGAGAACTTTGTCGTATTGGCTCTAGATTTTTCTCAGTGATGTTAGTGAGATAGTGTTGAGTTACACACTCGAACGCCATCACCTGCTTCTTGATAAAATTCTCGACTGAGGTAATCTGCAAGGTAATTATGTTTACCTTTGATATGTTCGATATTGTAATCAAACCCAGAGATGAATTTTGCCCACCTGAGTAAGCGATTGTGCTTGACTTTGTCTTTGGTGTCAGCTCTCAAAAATCTATGTACGTGTTGGAGATCAGACCTGACAAGAAAACTTTTATCAGCAATAAACATCATAAAATGTTCAAAAAAATTTACTATTGCTAGAAGTTCCTTGTGAGTAGAGTGGTAATTGCATTCAGCTCCTGTGAATGTGCCAGAGGCATAGTGAACAGGTTCTTCAATTCCACTTTCATCTTGTTCTTTGAGAACAACTCCCTAGAAGGATTCAGATGCATCAGTTTCAATGATTTTGTATCCGCTTCCTGCTAGTTGAAGTGTTGGGAGATCTTTACATTTCTCTTTGTTGCATCATAGTGCTTCTGCTCCCATTTTGGTTGATCTTTCCTGAGCAGATGGCAAAGAATTCTGTGGTCTTTGGCAATGTGTGGATAGTGCACAGCAACATAATTAATAAGGCTGAGAAACCTACATAGGGTATTCTCATTAATGACCTTGACCGCAAAGATTCATGTAAGAATGTGTTGCTGAACTTGCATACGTCCTTCCTCAAGTAATTTTACACCTAAAAAGATTATTTCTTTTACAAGCATATGAAATTTATCTGGGTTTAAAACCAGGCCATTGGTCTTACAGAGCTCATAGAGAGTTCGCAGACTTCTCAAATGGCTTCTGACACATTTGGAAAAGACCAATATATCATCAATATATACAATAATCTCTTTATGATATTTATGGAAGACAAAATCCATAAATCCTTGGAAGATTGAAGGTGCAGTCTTTATTCCGAAGGGTAAGACCTTCCATTGGTATAACCCTTGAGGTACGCTGGACGCCGTTTTGTACCTGCTAGAAGGATGAATACTAATCTGGCAGAACCCTTTTGTTAAATCAAACTTAGAATAAAATAAGGTTCCTTGAATATTATGCCATATAAAATCTTTGGAAGGCAAAGGATGCTGGTTTGATTCTAAGCATTTGTTCTGTAATTAACTACTAACCGTTTCTCTGCAATCTCATTACCTTCTTCATCCATTTTTGGGACGTACATGGCATGGCAGCTGTATGGCGAGGTACTTGGCTCGATGAGCTTTAGATCCAGTAATTTTTGGATTTCCTTTTCACAGAGGGATCTTTCATCCCTGTTCATGAGAAAACTATTGGCCCTACTTTTTGGCTCAATGTAGTGGCCATCTTCATCCTTCTTCAGAGGTAGCTTGCAAAAAAATTTTCTCTCCATCTTCTTCAGATCCTTGCGGAAAAGATGTTCTTCGAATAGTTTCCGAACTTCTGCTAACTCGCCTTCATGACTTGTGAGTTCTCGGGTGATCCAGGAGTAATTGGATTTCTTCTTATTTTGGAAGACTTCTAGAATAGGGACATCAGATTTTATTTTTGTTGATGGAGTGAAATCCCTGAGAAGAGGAAACTTATTCAAATGATCAAAACAAACATGGTTACAAGTAATTTCTATAGGACTCCATGTTTGCATAGTAGGCATGCCTATCGTTGCGTCACTGTCGGGAAACTCTGTATGAATGGACCTGAGATGGTGCTAAGTCCCATCTGGAAATTCGATCGGTGCCCAAGCACTCCAATAAGAATATCCTTCATGCCCTCCAAAACTAATTTTTGTTTTGGTTGGCACCCATTGATTTTTAGGGAAGCAATTATATCTGGCAATATTTATGTTTGCACCAGTATCTAACATGAACTTTAGATGGTAAGCTTTAATGCCTCTAAAATGAACAATAAA
This sequence comes from Sequoia sempervirens, assembly GCA_007258455.2. Classification (NCBI taxonomy): domain Eukaryota; kingdom Viridiplantae; phylum Streptophyta; class Pinopsida; order Cupressales; family Cupressaceae; genus Sequoia; species Sequoia sempervirens. The sequence continues at coordinate 2,530 of VDFB02111829.1, forward strand.
GTCACTTACCAGACTCTCATATCCCTTGATCATGTGACTGAAGTATGGGGCCTTTTCAGAGTCTGTAGGACTTAGAACTTCATTAAGGAGGGCCTCTGTAAGTTCATCACTATACTTTTGTTGGACTGCTCTGAATTCTGTGTCATCATTGAATCCTCAATATGGACTCCAGATGCTCTGGCTACCATGTTGAGTACATCCAAGGATGGTGACATTCCTCTCCCGTAAGTTTGTCTCTGCTGACGATAGGTTCTTGCTTTTGTAGAGGGAGTGGAGCTGGGAAAGATATTCCATGATCTGTTGGAACTTCCTGGTTCACTTTTCTGCTTATGAGTATGCAGGTAGGCTTCTAGAGCAGATTCTTCTTGCTTGGCGGCTTCTTGCTGGTCCCTGATTTCTTCTTGCTGTAATTGTTTCAATTCTGTTGTAGTTTCTTTCAAGACCTTTTGTAGAAGCAAGATCTGATGATGTCGCCAAGCTCTCCTACTCTGGGTAGAAGTTTCTTATTCAGGATTCAGAATCTCATAACAATATAGCTGCTCCAGCTCTTCCTGTTCATTTTTCTGGAGTCGTTTGAGTCTTCTTTCTTCGTCATACTCAATTTTGGCTTTGGTCTGAAAGATTGCTTTTTCTAGATCATCAACTCTCTGGTTTTGTGATTGCCACATGTGGTAACCATCTTTACTTCCTATGTCCTGAATGAGTTGGAGTAGTGCATCCTTTTTTGCTTGCTGTTCCTGGAGAATTTCTTCAGGTTTGCAAAATCTTCCTTTAAATTGCATCATGTTGCTATGCATGAAGGGAATCTCAAGATCCAACTCGTCTTCTGGTTCTGCTTCTTCTGGAACAAAACTCTCATCTTCAAATTCTTCTAATGAGTGAAAGTGAACACAGTCTGAGTCAAACTCAGAAGCTATTTCATTGAAGTAATAATATTCTTCTTTTGTCACTGAGCATTTCTTGTATCAGATGAACCTTCTTTTTACCTTTGCTTTTCCCGCGTTCTGGGCACTTGTTTGCATAATGCAGGCCTTTACAAATGTAGTAGGTTGGTTTGTGACTTTTCTTAAAGGACTTAGGAAATGTCCTTTTCTTCTTAAAGAAACCTTTCCATTTATTTTTCTCAATCTTCTGACAGCTTTCACATATTGTTTTCTTTCTAGAGGACTTCTTTTTCTTTGATCGCAGAATGCGATCTGCCTGATGTAGCTTGCTAACTGGGTCACAACCATAACCTCTTTTCTTTTGTGCAGTGCGCACGACTGCAACTTTGATCACTGTTGGTTTGACTAATCTGATAAGAATTCTTTCTTCGCCAGCTTCCAATATCTTCTTGTTGAGATCCTTGATAAATTCAAAGAGCTCAATCATGGTAACGGTTGCCCATCCTTTATTCTGATCTCGGAGCCGTTCCAGGAACTTGGTGTAGTATAGTTCACCAACATCTTTAAAGGATTGTAAGAATCCTTTGCCAAGTTCTTCATTCATGGCTTTGCCCAAATTGCAGAAGTTGGTGAACTGCTCTTTGCAATACTGATGTAGATAACTTAGATCACAACACCGATTCTTGGTAAACTTATCAAGAGCTTCTTCTTCTAGTGTTGTCGTACTCCCTACAAAGAGTCTAGTTAATTCTCCAGCAACGGCTCCCATACCTTGTTGTATGAGGCCAGCTTTGTAAGTCTGGTCTAATTGATCCCAGACTTTGGCTGCAACACTGGTGAATCCATTCAAAGCGGCTTCAATGATCTCCATTGGATCTCGTTGTGGTGTGGCATTGCATTGATTCTCAACCCATCCTGAAAGTGCGTCAATCATGGCTTTATTTTCAAGAGGTTCATATGTTTCCATTTTTTAACATGGTGGAAGTAAAGTCCCTTGAGACTTCAGGTTTAGCAGAAATGGGTCCGCTGGTGTGTTGGTAGTGGCCTTAGGTATTTTGGCCATATTACTGGTCTTCTTTTCAAAGGTACCCTTATGAGGGTTGAAGACCTCATCTGCTGTAGTTCTCATAAAATAGAACTGTCTTCCTCGCTCCTCAATTTCTTGAGCAATGGTCTAACCTAGCGGACGTCTTCTAGTGGTTCCGCTATTTCTGGCTTGAGTACTAGCAAGTTGTGTGACTTGTTCACCGAAAGGACTGAAACGTAGTCGTTCCAACTTCTCAGAGATCTGGTCTGAAGTTTCCTTCAGTTGTTCTTGATGTTCTTGGAGTGGCTGGATTTTAGAGGCTTCAGTTTCTATTCGGTCAATCTTATCCTCAGTACATCCTACTTTATAGGAGAGATGATTGATTGTGAAGCTCAAGTACTTCAAGCTTGACTTTATGATCAAGTCCTATTTTTATCAAACCCTGCTGGGTTTGTCTGATTTTATCAGCTTCTTCCTGTACTTGTTTCAGGAGATTTTGCTGTTGATTCATCTAGCTATTAAGGTCAGTCTTTAAGGCATTGTAGTCAGTCTTGAGAGAATTAATCTCTTGGGTGACAAATACCTTATATTCTACATTAAATTGGGCCAGCTTGGCCTGCAACTTATGAAACATTTGTTTATTGTTTTCATGATCCAGTCGATCCTGGATTGCATTTTGGAGGGACCTTGCTCGGGCATCCTTGACTAAGAGTGCAACTTTTCTATTGCATGTTAGTCTTAGTTGAGCAGTTTTTTGGATGGTTGCATCAACATTTTACGCCACTAGACATGTAGGCCGCATTATCCACGGCCGCTCAATTTTGGATCGCGTACTTGAAGAAATCCTGAATGTAGGAAGGAGTCCTTTTGAAAGTATGGGTTCTTGTCTCCTCCACCGAGATAGTACCAATACCTCGTATCTATCTCCCCTTTCCCAGGCCCCGCCAGATACTCAGAATTTTTGATCAGTCTCTACCACCCATCATGTTACCTGTGGTATCTGTGGGATAGGTGGGTCTTCGTGGCCATACCTTTCATGCCACAACTATATTTGGTAATTCTTGCAAGTAATAATCTCATGCTCATCACCTTCATAATCAAGATGTGAACAGATAGTTGTTTTGTGGGAGTAGGTTCTGCATGGTTTTTCCTTTGGGTGAATGACCCTATTTTGGAAAATACTATGCCAGACATGTGCAATTAGGTATATGATTTATCGGTTTTGAACTCCAGGGTTTTCTACACTGGGTATCTTTTCCATGGTATCTACTATCAAAGGGATTTGGCTTGTAAGGCTTAGACTGGTAAATCCCTTTTCCTTTGTCTTGGTTGCTAGACTCAGAGAAACTAGATCTGGTGCTAGCAAAACTCTGCGTACAGGACAATGTTCCTGTACCAGGGTTAAATTCATCTTCCTCGCCATCAGAGAAAACCATATAGGCTTTTCCATCCTTTTCTCTAATGCGGGATATTTGTTCCAGGGCTTTGGGTTGCTTATTTTCAACCAAGATCCTGTAATTAATTACCCAATTCTGAGGAATTTGGAGTTGGGACAATGGCACGGTCTTTGGTGCCTTTAGCTTTATAAGCTGCTTATCTATCTTTGTTTCCCAGACTACACTGTAGCGTTCTTGACCTGGTTTGGATCTGGGATCTCTCATCACAGGGACAGTTGTGTTAAAAAATCGTGCACTTATTGCAAAGTGCAGAGTATAGGGTACTGACCATATTTTCATATCTAGGCCTACAGTTTTCCATTGGAATTTTAAGACTTGATTGAGATTTTTATCTTGGAGAGAGACAGAGAAATTAGGTACGTTATCAAACTGTACAGGGCCGAGACCGACACAACCACAAGTGCCACCTAACAACATATCTTCATATTTATTATGCCTTGTGTGTAATAATGTACAATAGGCATAAGACTCAATTCCTAACCTATAATGGGATTCTATTCCACACAAAACATAACTAATGTGTATATATTGATAACCATTCTTTTGTAATGCGGCTTTTTGCATTTTCTCTATTTGTTCATCAGTAAAGAGTTGGATAAACTCTTGCGTTTCATTAGTTACCTATATCTATCTTTCTATTATTTGACAGACCCACTTAGACTTATATGACCATGAGCTTAGGTCAGCATAAATATCAGTAAAAGGTTTCTTTTTTAATCTAAAGCGTGTAGTGGGTATTTCATTAAACAATCTTCCAGATGAGCTAGTCTCATCATCTCTTGGTTCATAAACAGATCTACGTTCATAAGAAACATTAGCGTTAAGTTGTTCGAGACTTACTATTTTAGCGTGAGGCAGAGGATTCGTCTGTGGCTCTTCACAGTGTGCATCCATCTTTCACGCTACCAGGTTCTGCAGAAGAATAAAAGCGACAATTTACTTCGTCTGTCCATCGGCTGCTATGTCTGATTCTTTGTGCAGATATTCTGTCTCGTTTACGAGCAGAGAAGATGAAGAGAGACCGCAAGAAAACTATCAAATGCTTCAGATTAAGCCTTAATTCCCAAATGCTGATATATGTAAGACTAAAGATGAAACACTAAGAATACTTAGGAGGAATATCGTGTACAAACACAAAAGGTGATCAAGACTAGAACAAAATAAATAGAAGAGAAATAAGTACCACTTGCATTTATATGAAAGGTTCTTTACATAACAGATATTCACAACTCACCCCAATACCACTGGGGAAGGGCAGACGGGAAGGAGGTAAGGAGGGAAAAGAAATAACGAGGGGCGGATGGCCGGGGATGAGGACAGAGACTAAGGGTTTAGCAAATTGGCTCTGATACCGAACAAACTTAGGTGTATAGTTTGGGAGTTTTGGGGTTTAGGGTTTAGGGGTTTAGGGTTAGGGTTTTAGGGTTAAGGGTTTTAGAGGGTTTGGGAGTTTAGGGTTTTACTGGGTTTAAGGGTTTTAGGGGTTAGGGTTTGGGTTTAGGGTTTTAGGGTTTTAGGGTTTGGGGGTTTTAGTTGGGGGTAGGGGTAGGGGGTTAGGGTGTTATGGGGTTAGGGGTTTAGGGTTTAGGGTTTGAGGAAGACAAGATTGAGAATGAAGCCTTAAGATTGACCACTTCAGAGCAAGCGGAAAGCTTGGGACAAAATCTACAAAAGTTGGGCGTTTGCAGCCCATTGCTGACCAAGGATTGCACAGCCACCAATGAACATACGGTGGCGTGAGGTGGAACAGCAGTACGACGCCACTGGAGTGGAACATTTCCACTCAAAGAGATTGAAGAAGCGGGAACCCGGTTCTCTTTACAAGAAGAGCTAGCGGTAGATGAGTCTTCAATACAAAAAGGTACTTTGAAGAAACGATAATATGGCCAAAATATCTAAGGCCACTCACCAACACTCCAGCGGATCCATTTTACGCCATGCGAAGTCAGGAACTCTCCTTCCCCCATGGTCTAAAATGGAAACCTATGTTCCCCTTGAAAATAAGGCCATGATAGAAGCACTTTCAGGATGGGTCGAAAACCAGTGTAATGCCACACCACAACGAGATCCAGCGGAGATAATTGAAGCCGCCCTCAATGGATTCACAGGTGTTGCAGCCAAAGTTTGGGGTCAGTTGGACCAAACTTACAAAGAAGGTCTCATACGACAAGGTATGGGAGCCGTAGCTGGAGAATTAACTCGACTCTTTGTAGGAAGCACCACAACGCTTGAAGAGGAAGCCTTCAATAAATTTGTGAAGAATAGATGTTGTGATTTAAGCTATTGTCGATTATTACAAGAAGCGGTTCACCAACCGCGAAATTGGGGCAAGAAGACCATGAAGATAGAAGAACTTGGCAAAGGATTCCTACAATCCTTTGAAGATGTTGATGAGTTATACTATACCATGTTTTTACAAACAGCTCAGAGATTAGAAGGGATGAAGTAAAGTCACCATGAATGAGCTCTTTGAATTCACATCAAAGAACTCAACAAAAGAAGATCTTTTAGGCTGGCGAAGAATTCCTCATCGGAAACGATCAGACCAGTTATGAAACTCTGATCATCGCGAACTACAAAAAAGAAAAAGAGGTTATAGGTGTACGACCTATTAGCAAGCTTCGTAAGTGATCGCGCTGCGATCAAAGAAAGAGAGTTTTCACGGAAAGAAATAATTCCAATGAAAATTGTCGGAAAATTTTGAAAATGGAAGGGTTTCTTTAAAAAGAAAAAGGAATTTCCTAAATCCTTTAAGAAAGGTCACAAACCAACCTGTTACATTTGTAAAGGCCCGCACTATGCAAATAAGTGCCCAGAACGTGGGAAAAGTAAAGGTAAAAAGAAGGTTCATCTGATGCATGAGATGCTTAGTGAAATAGAAGAAGAATACTATTACTTCAATGAAACAGCTTCTGAGTCTGATTCAGACTGTGTTCACTTTCACTCATCAGAATAATTTGAAGAAGAAGGTTCTATCACCGAAGAAGCAAAACCAGAAGAAGAGTTGGATCTTGAGATTCCTTTCATGCACATCAATATGGTGCAATTCAAAGGAAGATTCTACAAACCTGAGGAAGTTCTACAGGAACAACAAGTAGAAAGAGAAGCACTCCTCCAACTCATTCAGGACAGAGGAAGTCAAGATGGTTACCATATGTGGCAATCATGCAACCAACAAGTTGATGATCTGGAAAAATAAATCTTCCAGACCAAAGCCAAAATTGAGAATGATGAAGAAAGAAGACTCAAACGACTCCAGCAAACAGAACAAGAAGAATTGGAGCGGTTGTACTGCCATGAAACTTTAAGTCCTGTTCAAGAAACTTCTACCCAGAGTAGAAGAGCTTGGCGACACCAACGGATCTTGCTTCTACAAAAGGTTTTGAAAGAAGCTGCAGCAGAACTGAAAGAATTGTAGCAAGAAGAAATCAAGGACCAGCAAGAAGCCACCAAGCAAGAAGAACCCGCTCTAGAAGCCTATCTGCGCACTCAAAAGTAGAAAAGTGAACCAGGAAGCTCCAGCAGTTCACGGAATATCTTATCCACTCCCTCAGCAAAAGCTAGAATTCATCATTAGCAAAGACAAACTTATGGGAGGGGAATGCCACCACGATTTGAAGTTCTAAACATGGTAGCCAAAGCATCTAGTGTCCATATTAAAGAACTCAATGATGATACAAAATTTGAAGCAGTACAACAGAAGTACAGTGATGAACTCACATAGGCCCTCCTCAGCGAAATTCCTAGTCCAACAGACTCCGAGAAGGCTCTGTATTTCAGCCACATGATCAAGGGATATGAAAGTCTGGTAAGCGATTTTATCATTCATTTCAAAGGAATTAAAGCTTACCATCTTAAGATCATGTTAGATACTAGTGCCAATCTAAATATTGCCAGATATAACTGCTTCCCTCGACATCAATGGGTGCCAACCAAAACAAAAATTAGTTTTGGGGGTCATGAAGGATATTCCTACTGGAGTGCACGGGCACCAATTGAATTTCCAGATGGGACTCAACACCATCTCAGGTTCATTCACACAGAGTTACCTGACAGTGACGCAACAATAGGCATGCCTACAATGCAGACATGGAGTCCTATAGAACTTACCTGTAACCATGTTTGTTTTGATCATCTTAATAAGTTTCCTCTTCTCAGGGATTTCACTCCATCAAAAAAAATAACAACTGATGTGCCAATTCCAGAAGTCTTCCAAAATAAGAAGAAAGAAAATTATTCCTGGATTGCCCGAGAAGTCACAAGTCATGAAGGCAAGTTAGCAGAAGTTCATAAACTGTTTGAGGAACATCTTTTCAGCAAGGACCTAAATAAGATGGAAAGAAAATTCGTTTGCAAGTTACCTCTAAAGAAAGATGAAGATGGCCACTACATCGAGCCAAAAAGTAGGGCCAATAGTTTTCTCATGAACAGGGATGAAAGATCCCTATGTGAAAAAGAAATCCAGAAGTTACTGGATCTTAAACTCATCGAGCCAAGTACCTCGCTATACAGCTGTCATGCCATGTACATCCCAAAAATGGACGAAGAAGGTAATGAGATTGTGGAAAAATGGTTAGTAGTTAATTACAAACCTTTGAACAAATTTTTAGAATCAAACCAGCATCCTTTGCCTTCCAAAGATTTTATATGGCATAATATTCAAGGAACCCTATTTTATTCTAAGTTTGATTTAACAAAAGGTTTCTGGCATATTAGCATCCATCCTTCTGACAGGTACAAAACGGCGTTCAACATACCTCAAGGTTTATACCAGTGGAAGGTCTTACCCTTCGGTATAAAGACTGAACCTTCAATTTTCCAAGGATTTATGGATTTTGTCTTCCATAAATATCATAAAGAGATTATTTTTTATATTGATGATATATTGGTCTTTTCAAAATGTGTCAGAAGCCATCTGAGAAGTCTGCGAACTCTCTATGAGCTCTGTAAGACCAATGGTCTGGTTTTAAACCCAGATAAATTTCATATGCTTGTAAAAGAAATAATCTTTTTAGGTGTAAAGTTACTTGAGGAAGGACACATGCAAGTGCAGCAGCACATCCTAATTCGTATCTTTGGGGTCAAGGTCATTATTGAGAATACCCTGCGTTGGTTTCTCGACCTTATTAATTATGTTGCTGCACACTATCCTCACGTTGCCAAGGACCGCAGAATCCTTTGCCATTTGCTCATAAAAGATCAACCGAAGTGGGAGCAGAAGCACTATGATGCGATTCAACGCATCAAAGAGAAATGTAAAGATTTGCCTACTCTACGATTGCTAGGAAGCGGATACAAAATAATTGAAACTGATGCATCTGAATCCTGTTGGGGAGCTGTTCTCAAAGAACGAGATGAATGTGGAATTGAAGAACCTATCCGATATGCCTCTGGCACATTTACAGGAGCTGAATGCAATTACCACTCCACGCACAAGGAACTATTAGCAATAGTTAAAGCTTTTGAACATTTTATGATGTTTATTGCTGACAAAAGTTTTCTTCTCAGGTTTAATCTCCAGCACGTGCATAGCTTCCTAAAGGCTGACACCAAAGATAAATTCAAGCAGAATCGCTTACTTCGGTGGGTAGAATTCATCTCTGGGTTCGATTACGACATTGAACACATCAAAGGTAAACATAACTACCTTGCAGATTACCTCAGCTTAGAATTCCGTTAAGAAACTGGTGATGGCGTTCGAGTGTGTAGCTCGACACTATCTCACTAATATCACTGAGGAAAATCTTGAGCCTATACGACAAAGACAGATAAGCAGCTGATAAAGTTGAAGGCACCAAAAATCGTGCCATTGTCCCAACTCCAGATTCCTTGGAATTGGGTAATTAATTACAAGAGCTTGGTTGAAAATAAGCAACCTAAAGCCCTAGAACAAATCTCTCACATCAGAGAAAAGGATGGCAAAGCCTATGTAGTTTTCTCTGATGGCAAAGAAGATGAGTTTAACCCTGGTACTGGAACATTTTCCCGTACACAGAGTTTTGCTAGCACCAGATATAGTTTCTTTGAGTCTAGCAACCAAGATAAAGGAAAGGGGATTTACCAGTCTGAGCCTTACAGACCAAATCCCTTAGATAGCAGATACCATGGCAAGGACACCCAGTGTAGAAAACCCTGGAGTTCAAAACTGATAAATCACCTGCCTAATTGTACATGTCATGCCATAGTATTCGCCAAAAATAGGGTCATTCACCCAAAAGGGAAAACCATACCGGAACCTCCTCCCAAAACAACTATCTGTTCACACCCTGATTGTCAAGCTGATGAGCATGGGATAATAACTTGCAAGAATTGTAAATATTCTTGGCATGAGAGGTATGGACCTAAAGACCCACCTATCCCAGGATACCACAGTAACATGATGGGTGGTAGGACAGTAAAATTCCCTGAGTATCCCGATGAGGCTACTGAAGAAGGGGAAATAGATACAGAGGTAGTAGTTACTATCTCCGGTGGAGGACAAAGAATGCATACTTTTGAAGGACTCCTTCTTCCCTTCAAGGACTTCTTCAAGTATGACCAAAGCGGGCAACAATGGATCCAATATTGGCCACAACGTCCCAGTGACATAAATGTCGATGCAACTGCATCAGAAAAACTGCTGAACTGGACTAACATGTGCAATAGAAAAGCTGCACTCTTAGTCAAGGATGCCCAAGCAAGGTCCCTCCAAAATGCAATCGAGGATCGACTGGATCATGAAGATAATAAACAGATGTTTCATGAATTGTAGGCCAAGCTGGCCCAATTTAATGTAGAATATAAGGTATTCGTCACCCAAGAGATTAACTCTCTAAAAGCTGACTATAATGCCTTAAAAACTGACCTTAACGACTAGATGAACCAACAGCAAAATATTCTGAAACAAATCCAGGAAGAAGCTGTTAGGATTAAACAAACCCAACAAGGTTTAATCAAGGCTGGACTTGATCATAAAGTAAAACTCGAAGTACTTGAGCTAACTGTCAATCATCTCTCCTATAAAGTAGGAGGTACTGAAGATAAGATTGACAGAATAGAAACTGAAGCCCTTAAGATTCAACCACTTCAAGAGCATCAGGAGCAACTGAAGGAAACTTAAGACCAGATCTTTGAAAAGTTGGAACGTTTACGCTTCAACCCTTTTGGTGACCAAGTCGCACAACCTGCCAATCAACAAGCCAGTAGTAGTGGAACATCCAGAAGGTGACCACTAGGTCAGACAATCGCTCAAGAAATTGAAGAGCGAGGAAGACAGTTCTCCTTTACAAGAACTGCTGCAGATGAGGTCTTCAACCCTCAGAAGGGAACCTTTGAAAAGAAGACCAGTAACATGGCCAAAATACCAAAGGCCACTACCGACACATCAGCAGACCCATTTCTACCAAACTTGAAGTCTCAAGGGACTTTACTTTCACCATGGTCCAAAATGGAAACCTATGAACCTCTTGAGAACAAGGCCATGATTGAAGCACTTTTAGGGTGGGTCAAGAATCAATGCAATGCCACACCACAACGAAATCTAGTAGAAATCATTGAAGTTGCTCTGAATGGATTCACTGGTGTTGCAGCTAAAGTCTGGGGTCAACTAGACCAGACTTACAAAGCTGACCTCATACAACAAGGTATGGGAGCAGTCGCTGGAGAATTAACTAGGCTCTTTGTAGGAAGCACCACAACACTCGAAGAAGAAGCTCTCAGTAAATTTATTAAAAATAGGTGTTGTGATTTCAGCTATTTACATCAGTATTGCAAAGAGCAGTTCACCAACTTCTGCAATTCAGGCAAAGCCATGAATGAAGAACTTGGCAAAGGATTCTTGCAGTCCTTTGAAGATGTTGGTGAGTTATACTACACCAAGTTTTTAGAACGGCTCCAAGATCAGAACAAGGGATGGGCAACCGTCACCATGATTGAGCTCTTTGAATTCATCAAAGAACTCAACAAGAAGATACTGGAAGCTGGCGAAGAAAGAATTCTCATCAGAACAGTCAAACCAGTTATCAAAGCTGCAGTCATGCGAACTGCACAAAAGAAAAGAGGTTATGGGTGTGACCCTGTTAGCAAGCTTCATCAAACTGATCGCACTTTGCGATAAAAAAAAGAAGTTTTCTGGAAAGAAAACAATCTGTGAAAGCTGTCAGAAGACTGAGAAAAAGAAATGGAAGGGTTTCTTTAAAAAGAAAAAAGGAATTTCCTAAATCCTTTAAGAAAGGTCACAAACCAACCTGTTACATTTGTAAAGGCCCGCACTATGCAAATAAGTGCCCAGAAAGTGGGAAAAGCAAAGGTAAAAAGAAGGTTCATCTGAAGCATGAGATGCTTAGTGAAACAGAAGAAGAATACTATTACGTCAATGAAACAGCTTCTGAGTCTGATTCAGACTGTGTTCACTTTCACTCATCAGAAGAATCTGAAGAAGGTTCTATCACCGAAGAAGTAGAACTAGAAGAAGAGTTGGATCTTGAGATTCCTTTCATGCACAGCAATATGATGCAATTCAAAGGAAGATTCTGCAAACTTGAGGAAGTTCTACAGGAACAACAAGCAGAAAGAGAAGCACTCCTCCAACTCATTCAGGACAGAGGAAGTAAAGATGGTTACCATATGTGGCAATCACGCAACCAACAAGTTGATGATCTGGAAAAACAGATCTTCCAGACCAAAGCCAAAATTGAGTATGATGAAGAAAGAAGACTTAAACAACTCCAGTAAACAAAACAAGAAGAATTGGAGTGGTTGTACTGCCATGAAACTCTGAGTCTTGTTCAAGAAACTTCTACCCAGAGTAGAAGAGCTTGGCAACACCAGTGGATCTTGCTTCTACAAAAGGTTTTGAAAGAAGTTGCAGCAGAACTGAAAGAATTGCAGCAAGAAGAACCCGCTCTAGAAGCCTATCTGCGCACTCAAAAGCGCAGATAACTAAATGGGTTTGTCAACTAATAGAGAGACAAATACAGGTAACTAATGAAACCCAAGAGTTTATTCAACTCTTTACTGATGAACAAATAGAGAAAATGTAGAAAGCTCCATTACAAAAGAATGGTTACCAGTATCTACACATTAGTTATGTTAAGTGTGGAATAGAATCCCATTATAGATTAGGAATTGAGTCGTATGCCTACTATACATTACTTGATGCTAGGCATAATAAATATGAAGATATGTTATTAGGTGGTGCTTGTGGTTGTGTCGGTCTCAGCCCTGTATAGTTTGATGCCGTACCTAATTTCTCTGTCTCTCTCTGAGATAAAAAATCTCAATCAGGTCTTAAAATTCCAATGGAAAACTGCAGGCCTAGATATGAAAATAGGGTCAGTACCCCATACTCTGCACTTTGCAATAAGTGCACGATTTTTTAATACAACTATCCCTGTGATGAGAGATCCCAGATCCAAACCAGGTCAAGAACACTATAGTGTAGTCTGGGAAACAAAGATAGATAAGCAGCTGATAAAGCTGAAGGCACCAAAAATCATGCCATTGTCCCAACTCTAGATTCCTCGGAATTGGGTAATTAATTACAAGAGCTTGGTTGAAAATAAGCAACCTAAAGCCCTGGAACAAATCTCTCGCATCAGAGAAAAGGATGGCAAAGCCTATGTAGTCTTCTCTGATGGCGAAGAAGATGAAACAAGTAACTAATAGAGAGACAAATAAGTCTAAATGGGTTTGTCAACTAATAGAGAGACCCACCTGTCCAGGGATACCACAGTATTCCATTGGAACTTTAAGACCTGATTTAAGTTTTTATCACGGAGAGAGACAGAGAAATTAGGTACAGCATCAAACTATACAGGGCCGAGACTGACACAACCACAAGTGCCACCTAATAACATATCTTCATATTTATTATGCCTAGCATCAAGTAATGTACAGTAGGCATACGACTCAATTCCTAATCTATAATGGAATTCTATTCCACACTTAACATAACTAATGTGTAGATACTGGTAACCGTTCTTTTGTAATGCAGCTTTCTGCATTTTCTCTATTTGTTCATCAGTAAAGAGTTGAATAAACTCTTGGGTTTCATTAGTTAGGGTTTAGGGTTTAGGGTTTAAGGGTTTAGGGTTTAGGGTTTGGGTTTAGGGTTTAGGGTTTAGGGTTTTAGGGGTTTAGGGTTTAGGGTTTAGGGTTTAGGGTTTGAGGGTTTAGGGTTTGGGGTTTAGGGTCTAGGGTTGAGGGTCTATGGTTGAGGGTTTAGGTTTGAGGGTTTAGGGTTTAGGGTTTAGGGTTTAGCAATTGGCTCTGATACCAATTTAAACCTGATTTGTAGTTCCAAACACAGGGTGGGGGTACAAATCGCGGCTAGTTATTATAAACAGACTTGTAGAAAATATAACATCCTAAGGATACAAATGCTAAAGTACTTAGATAGACTCGACTCTTCTAAAACTCAAGAACTCGCTCAGAGATTGTGTGTCGAGATAGGCGTCTTCAGGGTCCTCTTATAGGAAGAGACTGGTTCCATCGAAGTCGATCTTTTACCTTCTCTTTGATAGATTTTGAGTTCCGTCAATAGAAGAGTGACACGTACAAGGAATATTATCCGTAGTAGGACCCATGGGGTTAGTGCGTGAACTTGGATAAGGTTCAACCGACAAGCTTTTCCGTAGCCATGTGATAAGTGGCGTGAACAGGGAAAAGTAGACAACCGTGATTAGGACACATGTCACGTACATGCTGACTTTACACCCAAAAGTCACTATGGGGATCATGCTTTTTGATCACGAGAGCATCTTCTCGTAAGCACATTGTCGGTAGTGCATTCACGGATTTGTCAGAATGAGTTATCTCTCATCTTTACTTTATTAAAGGTAAAGTAAAGTAAATCCTGTCGTAGATAAGCCCTATCACTGGCTTACGGGCTTTCGTGTTCAAAGAAATCCTCAGGATCTTCACCACCAAGTGCGTCGGTGAACTCTTCATTAGTCCAGGGTTGATGATGTGTCGACCAGAAAGGAAGTAGGAGTTGATTCCACCAGTACAGATACTCAATTGTTAGTCGTTGCCACTGTTCTACCATATTATTGTTGGAGTTAGTGTAATATTGTCGATGGGTAGAATGTTGTGTCCAAAGCCAGGTGGGAACACGATGTTGTGCTAGGTGAGTAATGCGCTCATAGAGTGGCATGTTTAGATAGACACCTTGAGGTCCATAGGTATTGACTATGTATCTGTTACCATCATCATATCGATCTGGGTTAGTGAACCAGAGTCAGAAAGAATTACCATGATAGTTAGTTTGTGAGTGATGTGTAGCATGAGGTCCATGAAGATATCCCCTCATGGTGGTGGCAAGACTTTCAGATACCCAATAGAAACCTGAAGTACCAACTGCATAGTGTGCAGACACACAGGGCTTTTGCTAGGTTACATCCCATGGTGTTGGTATGTCTGCTTCATTGACATCTTCTGGTAGAGGGTCTTGATATCAATGATCAGCAGGTAAAAAGGATGGAGGTTCGACTCTGATAAACCCTTCATCTTGAAGAAAACCTTTGTAGCTGAAGTAATGCTCCCGAGAAGTTTGTCGTATGGGCTCAAGATTTTCCTCAGTGATGTTAGTGAGATAGTGTCGAGTTACACACTCGAACGCCATTGCTGGTTTCCTGATGAAACTCTCGGCTGAGGTAATCTGCAAGGTAATTATGTTTACCTTTGATGTGTTCGATGTCATAGTCGAACCCAGAGATGAATTCTGCCCACCGGAGCAAAATATTTTGCTTAACTTTATCTTTGGTGTCAGCCTTTAGAAAGCTATGTACGTGCTGGAGATCAGACCTGACAAGAAAACTTTTATCAGCAATAAACATCATAAAATGTTCAAAAGCTTTTACTATTGCTAGTAGTTCCTTGTGCGTAGAGTGGTAATTGCATTCTGCTCCTGTGAATGTGCCAGAGGCATAACGAATAGGTTCTTCAATTCCACTTTCATCCCGTTCTTTGAGAACAGCTCCCCAGCAGGATTCAGATGCATTAGTTTCAATGATTTTGTATCTGCTTTCGGGTAAGCGTAGAGTAGGCAGATCTTTACATTTCTCTTTAATGCGTTGGATCGCATCATAGTGCTTTTGCTCCCACTTTGGTTGATCTTTTCTGAGTAGATGGCAGAGGATTCTACGGTCTTTGGCAATGTGGGGATAATGTGCAGCAACATAATTAATAAGGCCGAGAAACCGACGCAGGGTATTCTCATTAATGACCTTAACTACAGAAATACGTGTAATAATGTGTTGCTGCACTTGCATACGTCCTTCCTCAAGTAATTTTACACAAAAAGATTATTTCTTTTACAAGCATATGAAACTTATCTGGGTTTAATACCAAACCATTGGTCTTACAGAGCTCATAGAGAGTTCGCTGACTTCTCAAATGGCTTCTGACACATTTAGAAAAGACCAATATGTCATCAATATAAACAATAATCTCTTTATGATATTTATGGAATACAAAATCCATAAATCCTTGAAAAATTGAAGGTGCAGTGTTTATACCGAAAGGTAAGACCTTCCACTGGTATAAACCTTGAGGTACACTAAACGTTGTTTTGTACTTATCAGAAGGATGGATGCTAATCTGCCAGAACCCTTTTGTTAAATCAAACTTAGAATAAAATAGGGTTCCTTGAATATTATGCCATATAAAGTCTTTGGAAGGTAAGGGATGTTGATTTGATTCTAAATATTTATTCAGAGGTTTGTAATTAACTACTAACCATTTTTTCACAATCTCATTACCTTCTTCGTCCATCTTGGGAATGTACATGGCATGGCAACTGTATGGCGAGGTGCTTGGCTCGATGAGTTTTAGATCCAATAACTTTTGGATTTCTTTTTCACAGAGGGATCTTTCATCCCTGTTCATGAGAAAACTATTGGCCCTACTTTTTGGTTCGATGTAGTGGCCATCTTCATCTTTCTTCAAGGGTAATTTACAGATGAAGTTTCTTTTCATCTTGTTCAGGTCCTTACTGAAAAGATGTTCTTCAAATAATTTTCTGACTTCTGCTAAGTCGCCTTCATGACTTGTGAGTTCTCGGGCGATCCAAGAGTAGTTTGCTTTCTTGTTTATCTGGAATACTTCTGGAATAGGGACATCCTTCTGTATCTTTGTCGAAGGGGTAAAATCCCTGAGAAGAGAGAATTTGTTAAAATGGTCAAAACAAACATGGTTACAGGTTAGCTCAATAGGACTCCATGTTTGCATGGCAGGCATGCCTATAGCTGCATCACAATTAGGTAGCTCTGTATGAATGAACCTTAGATGGTGTTGTATACCATCTAGAAATTGAATTGGTGCCCATGCGCTCCAATAGGAATATCCTTCATGACCTCCAAAACTAATTTTAGTTTTAGTAGGTACCCATTGATGTTTGGGGAAACAGTTATATCTGGCAATATTTAGATTTGCACCTGTATCTAACATGATCTTCAGTTGGTAAGGTTTAATGCCTTTAAAATGAATAGTGAATTCGCTTACCAGACTTTCATAGCCTTTGATCATGTGGCTGAAGTAAGGATCCTTCTCAGAGTCTGTCGGGCTTGGAACTTCTTTGAGAAGTGCTTCTGTGAGTTCATCACTGTACTTTTGTTGAACCGCTTCAAATTTTGTTTCATCATCTAGTTCTGTGATATGGACACCAGATTCTTTAGCGACCATATTCAAAACTTCAAAGGGTGGTGGCATTCCTCTTCCATAAGTCTGTCTCTGCTGACGATAAGCTCTAGCTTTGGCTAAAGGAGTGGGAAAGATATTCCGTGAGCTACTTCCTGGTTCACTTTTCTGCTTGTGAGTACGCAGATAGGCTTCTAGAGTGGGTTCTTCTTGCTTGGCGGCTTCTTGCTGGTCCTTGGTTTCTTCTAGCTGTAATTCTTTTAATTCTGCTGCAGCTTCCTTCAAGACCTTTTGTAGGAGCAAGATCCGCTGGTGTCGCCAAGCTCTTCTACTTTGGGTAGAAGTTTCTTGAACAGGACTCAGAGTTTCATGGCAATACAACCGCTCCAATTCTTCTTGTTCTATTTTCTGGAGCCGTTTGAGTCTTCTTTCATCATCATACTCGATTTTGGCTTTGGTCTGGAATTTTTGTTTTTCTAGATCATCAACTCGTTGGTTGCGTGATTGCCACATATGATAGCCATCTTTACTTCCTCTGTCCTGAATGAGCTGGAGAAGTGCATCCTTTTCTGCTTGTTGTTCCTGCAGAACTTCTTCAGGTTTGCAGAATCGTCCCTTGAATTTCATCATGTTGCTGTGCATGAAGGGAATCTCAAGATTCAACTCTTCTTCTGGTTCTGCCTCTTCAGTGATAGAACTTTCTTCTTCAGATTCTTCTGATGAGTGAAAATGAACACAGTCTGAGTTAGACTCAAAAGCTGTTTTGTTGAAGTAGTAATACTCTTCTTCTATTTCACTGAGTATCTCCTGCATCAGATGAACCTTCTTTTTGCCTTTGCTTTTCCCGCGTTCTGGGCACTTGTTTGCATAGTGCGGGCCTTTACAAATGTAGCAGGTTGGTTTATGATCTTTCTTAAAGGACTTAGGAAATGCCCTTTTCTTTTTAAAGAAACCTTTTCGTTTCCTTTTCTCAGTCTTCTGACAGCTTTCACAGATTGTTTTCTTTTCAGAAAACTTCTTTTTCTTGGATCGTAAAGTACGATCAACTTGATGAAGTTTGCTGACAGGATCACATCCATAACCTCTTTTCTTCTTTGCAGTACGAATGACTACAACTTTAATGACTGGTCTAACTGTTTTGATGAGAATTCTTTCTTTGCCAGCTTCCAGTATCTTCTTGTTGAGTTCTTTGATGAATTCAAAGAGCTCAATCATGGTGACGGCTGCCCATCCCTTATTCTGGTCGCGAAGCCATTCTAAAAACTTGGTATAGTATAACTCACCAACATCCTCAAAGGACTGTAAGAATCCTTTGCCAAGTTCTTCATTCATGGTTTTGCCTGAATTGCAGAAGTTGGTGAACTGCTCTTTGCAGTATTGTTATAAGTAACTTAAATCACAACACCTATTTTTAACAAACTTACTAAGAGCTTCTTCTTCAAGTGTTGTGGTACTGCCTACAAAAAGTCTGGTTAATTCTCCAGCTACTTCTCCCATACCTTGTTGTATGAGACCAGCTTTATAAGTTTGATCTAATTGACCCCAAACTTTAGCTGTAACACCTGTGAATCCATTAAGGGTGGCCTCAATTATTTCCGCTGGATCTCTTTATGGTGTGGCGTTGCACTGATTTTCAACCCATCCTGAGAGTGCTTCAATCATGGCCTTATTTTCAAGGGGTTCATAAGTTTCCATTTTGGACCATGGAGGAAGTAGAGTTCCTTGGGACTTCAGGTTTGGAAGAAATGGGTCTGCTGGAGTACTGGTGGTGGCCTTACATATTTTGGCCATATTACTGGTCTTCTTTTCAAAGGTACCCTTCTTAGGGTTGAAGACCTCATCTTCTGCAGTTCTTGTAAAAGAGAACTGTCTTCCTCGCTCTTCAATTTCTTGAGCGATTGTCTGACCTAGTGGTCACCTTCGGGCAGTTCCACTACTACTGGCTTGTTGACTCGTAGGTTGGGTGACTTGATCACCAAATGGACTGAAGCGTAGGTGTTCTAACTTTTTAATGATCTGATCTGAAGTTTCCTTTAGTTTCTCCTGATGCTCTTGAAGGGGCTGAATTTTAAGGGCTTCAGTTTCTATTCTGTCAATCTTATCTTTAGTACCTCCTATTTTATAAGAGAGATGGTTGACAGTTAGCTCAAGTATTTCGAGCTTTGTTTTGTGTTCAAGTCCAACCTTGATTAAACCCTATTGGGTTTGTTTAATCTTAACAGCTTCGTCTTGGATTTGTTTCAGAAGATTTTGCTGTTGGTTCATCCAGTTGTTAAGGTCAGTTTTTAAGGCATTATAGTTAGCTTTTAGAGAATTAATCTCTTGGGTGACGAATACCTTATATTCCATCTTAAATTGGGCTAGCTTGGCCTGTAATTCATGAAACATCTATTTATTATCTTCATGATCCAGTCGATCCTGGATCGCATTCTTGAGGGACCTTGCTCGGGCATCTTTGACTAAAAGTGCAACTTTTCTATTGCACAGATTAGTCCAGTTGAGCAGTTTTTCTAATGCTGTTGCATTGACATTTACATCACTGGGACGTTGTGGCCAATATTGGATCCACTGTTGCCTGCTCTAATCATATTTGAAGAAATCCTTAAATGGGGGAAGGAGTCCTTCAAACGTGTGGGTTCTTTGTCCCCCACCAGAGATTGTGACAACAACCTCCGTATCTATTTCCCCTTCTTCTGTAGCCTCATCGGGATACTCAGGAAATTTTGCTGTTCTACCACCCATCATGTTACTGTGATATTCAGGGACAGGAGGGTCTTTTGGTCCATACCTCTCATGCCAAGAATATTTACAATTCTTGCAGGTTATTATCCCATGCTCATCAGCTTCACAATCAGGATGTGCACAGATAGTTATTTTGGGAGGCGGCTCTGGTATGGTTTCAAACTGTATAGGGCCAAAGCCGACACAACCAGTAGCACCACCTAAAATTATATCTTCATATTTATTATGTCTAGCGTCTAATATGGCACAACATGCATATGACTTAATTCCTAGACGATAATGGGATTCTATTCCACATAAAATATAACTAATATGAAGATACTGATAACCATTTTTTTGTAATGCAGCTTTCTGCATTTTCACTATTTGTTCATCAGTAAATAACTGAAGAAATTCCTGGGTTTCACCCGTTACTTGTATTTGTCTTTCTATTATTTGACACACGTGTTTAGACTTGAAAGTCCATGCACTTAGGTCAGCATAAATATCAAAAAAAGGCTTTTTCTCTAATCTAAAATGTGCAGTGGGTATTTCATTAAACAGTCTACCTGATGAGCTAGTCTCATCATCCTTTAGTTCATAAACAAGTCTACGTTCATAAGCAACTTCAGTGTTAAGTTGATCGAGACTTACTGTATCAGCGGGAGGCAGATGATTCATCTGTGGCTCTTCATGGTGTGCTTCCATCTTTCACGCTACTAGGTATTGCAGTAGAATGAAAACGACGATTTACTTCGCCTGTCCGTCGACTGCCACGTCTGATTCTTTGTGCAGATATACTGTCTGGTTTAGGGTTTAGGGTTTTAGGGTTTTAGGGTTTAGGGTTTAGGGGTTTAGGGTTTTAGGGGTTTAGGGTTTAGGGTTTAGGGTTTAAGGTTTAAGGGTTTAGGGGTTTAAGGGTTAAGGGTTAAGGGTTTAGGGTTTAGGGTTTAGCAATTGGCTCTGATACCAATTTAAACCTGATTTGTAGTTCCAAACATAGGGTGGGGGTTTAGGGTTTTAGGGTTTAGGGTTTAGGGTTTAGCATTTAGCGTTTAGGGTTTAGGGTTTAGGGTTTAGGGTTAGGGGTTAGGGGTTTAGGGTTAGGGGTTTAGGGTTTAGGGGTTAGGGTTTAGGGTTTAGGGTTGGGGTTAGGGTTAGGGGTTTAGGGGTTAGGGTTAGGGGTTAGGGTTTAGGGTTTAGGGTTTAGGGTTTAGGGTCTGGAACTACAAATCAGGTTTAAATTGGTATCAGAGCCAATTGCTAAACCCTTAGTCTCCTCCTCATCCTCGGCCGTCTGCCCCTTTTTCACTCTCTCCCCCCTTCCGTCCTTCCCGTCCACCCTTCCCCGGTGGTATTGGGGTGAGTTGTATCTCTGTTCTGAACTACAGCCGAGTTTTCCCTCTTGCCGACGATGGCACTGTAGCAGCACTATAGCATGAATAGTAATATAATGAAATATAGCAAAATTTTCACTAAATTTTGTGTTCTAGCTTTCATCACTTCCTGTGTATAAACCTTTGTGTTCTTAAGTATTCTTAGTATTTAGTTTTCAGTCTTGCAAATATCAGCAATTAGGATTCAGGTTTAATTTGAAGCATTCGATAGTGATCTCCCTGCCTCTCTTCATCTTCTCTGCTCGTAAGCCAGACAAAATATCTGCACAAAGAATCAGACGTAGCAGCCGACGAACAGGCGAAGTAAATCGTCACTTTTATTCTACTGCAGTACCTAGTAGCGTTAAAGATGGAAGCATACCGTGAAGAGCCACAGACGAATCCTCTACCTCTCGCTGATACAGTAAGTCTCGAGCAACTTAATACTGATACTGCTTATGAACATAGACTTGTTTATGAACCAAAGGATGATGAGACTAGCTCATCAGGTAGATTGTTTAATGAAATACCTACTGCACATTTTAGATTAGAGAAAAAGCCCTTTTCTGATATTTATGCGGACCTAAGTGCATGGACTTTTAAGTCTAAACGTATGTGTAAAATAATAGAAAGACAAATACATGTAACTGGTGAAACCCAGGAATTTCTTTAGTTATTTACTGATGAACAAATAGCAAAATGTAATGCAGCTTTCTGTATTTTCACTATTTGTTCATCAGTAAATAACTGAAGAAATTCTTGGGTTTCACCCGTTACTTGTATTTGTCTTTCTATTATTTGACACACGCGTTTAGACTTGAAAGTCCATGCACTTAGGGCGGGGGCCCTAGCTCGGTTGGCTAAGTATTTCATCTAACGAGTTCTAGTCTCCCCAGTCCCGTGGTAAAGGGCGAAGGGTCACGTAAAAAGTTTACAGGCGATCTAGTTTATAGGGGGTCAAGCACCGATTCCTAGCCTAATAAAAAGTCCATGCGCAGTTAGGGTCAGCATAAATATCATAAAAAGGCTTTTTCTCTAATCTAAAATGTGCAGTGGGTAGTCTACCTGATGAGCTAGTCTCATCATCCTTTAGTTCATAAACAAGTCTACGTTCATAAGCAACTTCAGTGTTAAGTTGATCGAGACTTACTGTATCAGCGGGAGGCAGAGGATTCATCTGTGGCTCTTCACGGTGTGCTTCCATCTTTCACGCTACCAGGTATTGCAGTAGAATGAAAACGACGATTTACTTCGCCTGTCCGTCGACTGCCACGTCTGATTCTTTGTGCAGATATACTGTCTGGTTTAGGGTTTAGGGTTTTAGGGTTTTAGGGTTTAGGGTTTAGGGGTTTAGGGTTTTAGGGGTTTAGGGTTTAGGGTTTAGGGTTTAGGGTTTAGGGGTTTAAGGGTTAAGGGGTTTAAGGGTTAAGGGTTAAGGGTTAAGGGTTTAGGGTTTAGGGTTTAGGGTTTAGCAATTGGCTCTGATACTAATTTAAACCTGATTTGTAGTTCCAAACATAGGGTGGGGGTTTAGGGTTTTAGGGTTTAGGGTTTAGGGTTTAGGGTTTAGGGTTTAGGGTTTAGGGTTTAGGGTTTAGGGGGGTTTAGGGGGGTTAGGGTTTAGGGTTTAGGGTTGGGGTTAGGGTTAGGGGTTTAGGGGTTAGGGGTTAGGGTTTAGGGTTTAGGGTGTCTGGAACTACAAATCAGGTTTAAATTGGTATCAGAGCCAATTGCTAAACCCTTAGTCTCCTCCTCGTCCCCGGCCGTCTGCCCCTTTTTCACTCTCTCCCCCTTCCGTCCTTCCTGTCTGCCCTTCCCCGGTCCTATTGGGTGAGTTGTATCTCTATTTTGAACTACAGCCGAGTTCGCCCTTCGACCGACGATGGCACTGTAGCAGCACTGTAGCATGAATAGTAATATAATGAAATATAGCAAATTTTTCACTAAATTCTGTGTTCTAGCTTTCATCACTTCCTGTGTATAAACCTTTGTGTTCTTAAGTATTCTTAGTATTCAGTTTTCAGTCTTGCAAATATCAGCAATTGGGATTCAGGTTTAATTTGAAGCATTCGATAGTGATCTCCCTGCCTCTCTTCATCTTCTCTGCTCGTAAGCTAGATAGAATATCTGCACAAAGAATCAGACGTAGCAGCCGATGGACAGGCAAAGTAAATCATCGCTTTTATTCTACTGCAGTACCTGGTAGCATTAAAGATGGAAGCATATCGTGAAGAGCCACAGACGAATCCTCTGCCTCTCGCTGATACAGTAAGTCTTGAGCAACTTAATACTGATACTGCTTATGAACATAGACTTGTTTATGAACCAAAGGATGATGAGACTAGCTCATCAGGTAGATTGTTTAATGAAATACCTACTGCACGTTTTAGATTAGAGAAAAATCCCTTTTCTGATATTTATGCTGACCTAAGTGCATGGACTTTTAAGTCTATACGTATGTGTCAAATAATAGAAAGACAAATACATGTAACTGGTGAAACCCAGGAATTTCTTTAGTTATTTGCTGATGAACAAATAGCAAAAATGCAGAAAGCTGCATTACAAAAAAATGGTTATCAATATCTTCATATTAGTTATATTTTATGTGGAATAGAATCCCATTATCGGTTAGGAATTAGGTCCTATGCCTGTTGCGCCATATTAGACGCTAGACATAATAAATATGAAGATATGTTGTTAGGCGGTGCTACTAGTTGTGTTGGCTTCGGCCCTGTACAGTTTGATGCTATACCAAACTTCTCTGTCTCTCTCTGAGATAAAAATCTCAACCAAGTCTTAAGATTCCAATGGAAAACTATAGGCCTAGATATGAAAGAAGGGCCAGTACCCCATACGTTGCACTTTGCCATTAGTGCAAGATTCTTTAATACAACTGTCCCTGTTATGAGAGATCCCAGATCCAAACCAGGACAACAACGCTACAGTGTAGTCTGAGAAACAAAGACAGATAAACAGCTAATAAAGCTGAAGGCACCAAAAATAGTGCCATTATCCCAACTTCAACTTCCTCGAAATTGGGTAATTAATTACAAGAGCCTAGTTGAAAACAAACAACCAAAAGCCTTGGAACACATTTCTCACATCAGAGAAAAGGATGGTAAAGCATATGTAACCTTCTCTGATGATGATATAGAGGAATTTAACCCTGGTACCAGAATATTGTCCCGTACACAGAGTTTTGCTAGCGCCAGATCTAGTTTCTCTGAGCCTAGCAATAGAGATAAAGGAAAAGGGATTTATCAGTTCGAGCCCTATAAGCCAAATCCCTTTGATAGCAGATACCATGGCAAAGACACCCAGTGTAGCAAACCCTGGATTTCCAAACCAATAAATCATATGCCTGATTGTACATGCCATCCCATAGTATTTGCCAAAAATAGGGTTATTCACCCAAAGGGGAAAACCATACCGGAACCTCCTTCCAAAACCACTATATGCTCACACCCTGACTGTGAAGCTGATGAGCATGGAAAAATAACTTGCAAGAATTGTAAATATTCTTGGCATGAAAGGTATGGACCAGAAGATCCACCTATCCCAGAAAAGTATAGTAACATGATGGGTGGAAGAACAGTAAAATTCCCTGAGTATCCTGAAGATGCTATAGAGGAAGAAGAAATAGAAACAGAGGTTGTTGTAACCCTCACTGGTGGAGGATAACGAACCCAGTACCTCACTATTCATGCTAAACACAACAACCATTATATGAAATTTGGCTCTGATACCATTATATTACTATTCATGCTAAACACGACAACCATTATATGCAAGTTGGCTCTGATTACTTTTGGATTTATGTCGACGAGGAGTATCCAGAGAGCACTCAAAACATTTGTGCTTTCTATATTTACTGCGGTGTTTGGAATGCTTGCGGTGATGTTTATGCTTGTAGTCATCACATCCATATGTGGGAAACAGGTTTCGGCAAGCAGTGGCAGAAATAAGAGGTCAAACCTTTCTTTCTTCTTCCTTTTTGACATAGGCTTGGAACATGTCTTCATTGATTTCTTTGATGTAATCACAGAGCCGTGGAAAAGTTACTTCTACGATATCTCATTTAGCATGAAACAAGCTATCAATAACTTTTTGGATATAGAAATCTTTTATAGTGGGAAAGGAACGAAGAAAAGAATAATATAGACCAGGAAGGTCCTGAGCTGCAGGATCAGAATAAAAAATATATGTATATTGATCCTTACAATATTGATCAAGATATTTGAGGTTGCAGCATTTACTTCTCAAAAATCTATTTCTTGCAACTCTTCTTAAATTGTTGGCATTTCCAACAATTTAGGGTTTAGGTTTAGGGTTTAGGGTTTAGGGTTTAGGGTCGAGAGGGATGACAGGCTTAGATTCAGTTGTATAAAAACTAGCACTAGAATTGCTTCTTGAGAGACCAGGTTGTTGTTCAGACATTGTATGCTGTACTGAGGGTACAGAGGGTGCATGTTTATGTGCAGGTGACGGAGGAACTACCTGTGTATTAGATGTCGTTGGTGTTCCAAAATTAATGACAGCCTCGTCATTAATCTCTTCAATGGTTAGACCTTGAAGTTGTGATGGCTTAGGCTTCTCAGACTCAAATAATTTCATAGCCCATTTTTGGGGTAACTGGATATCTTTGAATTTGACTTGCTTGGGAGCACGGATTTGACCAAAAGGATTGGTGGATTTGCAAATAACACTAAATTGCTCTTCTCTAGGTAATCCTATATGAGGATCTTCCATGAAGGGTACAGTGGTTGTGAAGAGACGATATTGAACATAGAAGTACAGGGTATGGTCAACAGATCCCTCTTTTAGAAATAGATTTTCAGTAAGAAAATCAAAAGACAAGACTTTATCTAGATTGTCATCTTTAAGACTAACAGAGTAATTGAGAATGGCATCCATTTGTACAGGACCATAAGCCATAGTATCTGATTTAGCTCCTAACATAGCATCAGATTTCTTAATATGTCTATCATCATATAAAAACATAACAACATTTACAGGAAGACCTTGACGGTAGTGACCTTCAAGACCAAAATGAACCCAAGAGAAATGTATGTACTGGTAAGCATTAGGACTAGACTGAGCCATTTTTCTATATTTTTGAACTTCCTTATCAGAAAGAAGTTGTAGGTTTCTAGATAAACCATTTTTTATCTTATACTGAAGCTCAGCAACTTTACATAGACGACGTTCATTATATTTGAGAAGACCTTTAGGACCTTTGAACTCAGAATAATTTTTTTCTATTCTCTTAAGCTTGACTTTAAAACGAGAAGTAGGAGTAACAACTTTACTGGAATCAAAAGTACTTGCAAGACCAAAATTATCTATTCTATCATCGGCTTGTGTGAAAGTGTAATCATGAGTGGTAAAATAATCTGTTAAACTTATAGACGAATCTCTCCCATCCCGAAAATCTTGAATATCAGGGACTGCAGCAGACTGATCAACAGAACGGTCCAAGTGTCTTGAATCTTCCATCATTCGCAAACTCTCCGGATAAGATTGGTCGGTGTGTGAAGTTGGACTTATGGTTTCCCTATAGCACCTGAGAATGGCTTGAAGCGGGACTTACGTTGGCCAAAATGCGGTGCAGACTCTCTCCAGGCTACTACGAAAGGAAGGAGTGAAAGAAATGGAACAGAGACCAGATAAGTAAGTGCAGAAGGATAGTCAGCGGATGCGGAAAACAGGAAGGATATTGCTGTATGTTTAAGCAAAATGATAAATACCAAACGCAAGAATAGCAAGAACACAGAAACAATAGAAGAAGAATAACACAAGTTTGCATTGAAAACTCATGCCGAATTCCATTATATTACTATTCATGCTAAACACGACAACCATTATATGCAAGTTGGCTCTGATACCAAATATTACAGACTGAGAAACATAAATATTACAGACTGAGAAACATAAATATTACAGACTGAGAAACATAAATATTACAGATTGAGAAACCTTTACAACCTTTCTTTC
The DNA here is from genome assembly GCA_007258455.2 of Sequoia sempervirens. Classification (NCBI taxonomy): domain Eukaryota; kingdom Viridiplantae; phylum Streptophyta; class Pinopsida; order Cupressales; family Cupressaceae; genus Sequoia; species Sequoia sempervirens. The sequence goes on from VDFB02111829.1 coordinate 29,606, forward strand.
AAAACAGCTCCATCCATCTTTCAGAAACACATGGATGATATCTTTCGAAAGCACTCTGCTTTCATTGCTCCGTATATTGATGACATTCTGGTTTTTAGTCAATGTCCACGAACTCATCTTGAACATCTCAAGAAGTTCCTTGATCTTTGTAAAGAACATGGATTGCTCCTCAATCCCAGTAAGTGTCATTTTGCTCAAACATAAATTCTCTTTGTTGGTGTCAAACTACTAGCCCATGGTCAGATGGAAGTTCAAGAACATATTCTTCGACGCATCAAAGATATGATAGTGACCGATAAGGAATCCCTTCAACGATTTCTTGGTCTTGTAAACTATATTTCTAGTTTTTATTCCCATATGGCACATGACCGTCATCTTCTCAATTAGTTACTCAAAGATGATGCTCCCGAATGGACATAACAACATTTTGCTGCAATCCAGCAGATTAAGAACCGATGTGCACAATATACCAAAAAGTGGACATGAGATTCCACCTCGTGTTTAAAGCCGTAACTTCACTACGTTAGTGTGAAGATGAGTCATTATCCTCATGATCAAAGAGACCTCTGCCGTACTTGCTTTCGGCTGTAAAGCAACCGCACTACAAGCTGCGGGTCCTTGTCTCGTTTGTCAATAATGCAGACACTGTTCACTCTACACGTGTCCTTCATCTGTCGATGGAACTCAAACAAAATTCTTGATCGCTTTGTCTTCTTTTCCTATAAAAGGAGCTCGCGGATCATATGCAAGACAGAATGTGTTTTAGAGAGTCTAGAGTTTGAGTCTTAGGAAGAGCCGAGTATCCTCTTTGCATTGCAACTCCAGTTGATCCTTGCAAATGAGAAAGGTTGTAAAGGTTTCTTAGTCTGTAATATTTATGTTTCTCAGTCTACTCATCATACAGAACTTACACATTCTATTTCTGCAGTACATTCAGATGTTAAGGCCATTCAAGGAGAACTTCGTCTTGATGTTGGGCATATTCAACATGCCTCAACATATAAGGAACCGCCTTATATGAACTTCCCAGTAAGTTCCAGCTCCTTCCGCAATACCATTCATCAAATTCCTAGCTTTGGATCCACTACACCTTTTCATGGTTTGTCTTCCACACCTGCTCCTCAAATATGGGATCCAGTTCTTGCACAAGCTCGTCCAGCCAAGGCACAAAAGCTCAAAACTGAACAATCTGAGTTTGATATGCAGATGACCGAAGGAGAATCCTTTGAAGTCAAAATCAATATGTCTCGAAGCTATCATTCCAATGGGTCTTCACCAATTCCACAGAATATTTATGAATATCTTCAAAAACTCAAAGGACATGCCCCCGCATGGTCAGATTTTGATGACTTTGACGCCATCAAAAATATGAAAAGAGTTGAAGCTTTTCGAGCATGGATTACACACTAGATTAGTATATCTTGATCAATATTGTAAGGATCAATATACCAATTTCTATTATTCTGATCCTGCAGCTCAGGACCTTCCTGGTCTATATTATTCTTTTCTTCGTTCCTTTCCCACTATAAAAGATTTCTATATCCAAAAATTTATTGATAGCTTGTTTCATGCTGAATGAGATATCGCAGAAGTAACTTTTCCATAGCTCTGTGATTACATCAAAGAAATCAATGAAGACATGTGCCAAGCCTATGTCAAAAAGGAAGAAGAAAGAAAGGTTCGACCTCTTATTTCTGCCACTGCTTGCCAAAACCTGTTTCCCACATATGGATGTGATGACTACAAGCATAAACATCATTGCAAGCATTCCAAACACCGCTGTAAATATAGAAAGCACAAATGTCTTGAGTGCTCTCTGGATACTCCTCGTCGACATAAATCCAAAAGTCATCAAGGAAGAAAACCTTTCCATAAAGGTTATTTCAGACAGAAGCGCTGGTCACGCCAAAAGGGTAAAAGCTTCAAACCTACTTGCTATATTTGCAAAGGTTCTCATTATGCTAATCAATGTCCTCAAAAGGACTTCGCCCATGGCAAGAAAAAGATCCGATTTGTCCAAGAAGAAATCTACCTCAAAGATGAAGATGATTATGACTTCATCTATGACTATGCTTCTCAATCATATGACATTCCAATGGATAGTGTTGCTGATTCAGATTCACCTATTTATTGTGATGCACATGAACAAGTACCGGATCCTCCTGATGATCACCATGTTCATCAGATCACCACCACTGAAACAACCTAGTCCTTTGACAGTATTTCTGAGAAAGCAGTCGGAATCATCAGATGGTCTTCAATAATGATCCTTTTTTACCCACCATGAGTAGGATCTGACTCTCCTCCAGATGGTGCTGGTGAGGCAGGTGCATAGTCAGAATCATCAGATGTGCCAAAATAGTTTAGGTTTAGGGTTTAGGGTTTAGGGTTTAGGGTTTTGGGTTTTGGGTTTAGGGTTTTAGGGTTTTAGGGGTTTAGGGGTTTAGGGTTTAGGGGTTTAGGGTTTAGGGTTTAGGGGTTTAGGGTTTTAGGGTTTAGGGTTTTAGGGTTTAGGGTTTTAGGGTTTAGGGTTAGGGGTTTAGGGTTTAGGGTTTAGGGTTTAGGGTTTAGGGTTTAGGGTTTAGGGTGAGCTCCTGTGAAGGTGCCAGATGCTTATCTGACAATGAGCTCTTTATCTCCATGTTTTTTCTTTCAACACACTAGCCCAATGATAGTAGGTAGCATCAGTTTCTACAATCTTAAAACCAGGGCCTGGAAAAGCCAGAGGAGGTAATTGTGCACATCGGTTCTTAATCTGCTGGATTGCAGCAAAATGTTGTTCTGTCCATTCGGGAGCATCATCTTTGAGTAACTGATTGAGAAGATGGGTTTAGGGTTTAGGTTTTAGGGTTTAGGGTTTAGGGTTTAGGGTTTAGGGTATTACAGACTGAGAAACATAAATATTACAGACTGAGAAACCTTTACAACCTTTCTCATTTACAGGGATCAACCAGAGTTGCAATGCAAAGAGGATACACGGCTTTTCCTGAGACTCAGACTCTAGACTCTAAAACACATTCTATCTTGCATATGATCCGCGAGCTCCTTTTATAGGAAAAGAAGACAAAGCGATCAAGAATTTTGTTTGAGTTCCATCAACAGATGAAGGACACGCGTAAAGTGAATAGTGTCCGCATTATTGACAAACGAGAGAAGGACCCGCAGCTCGTAGTGCAGTTGCTTTACAACCGAAAGCAAGTACAGCAGAGGTATCTTTGATCACGAGGATAATGACTCGTCTTCACACTAACGTAGTGATGTTACAGCTTTAAACACGAGGTGGCATCTCGTGTCCACTTTTCGGTAGTGGGCTTACCAAACGGAGTCAGATCAGTCGGAGGTAGAATGAGTAGGATCTGACTCTCCTCCAGATGGTGCTGGTGAGGCAGGTGCATAGTCGAAATCATCAGACGTGCCAAAATAGTTGTGAAAGGATTCATTATCTTGTGGTTGAGCATTTGGAATATCTTCATCATAGGTGATTTCATTATGCCAATAGATATTCATAGTATGTCAGACAACAAGATCGAAACAGGAATGATCCTTTTGTACCCACCATGGAAAGTTATTGTGGGCAAGTTTACGGATACGGTGTGCTGGATCTTCGGAGAGATAGAAACTAGTAGGTCCAATATCTTGCAGTAGTCGTTCCAGTGTGGGACTACGAGAAGCAGTGTAAGGTGGCATATTATATTCGTGATCTAACTGGAATTGAAAGACTTGACCATGTTGATGTTCCTGCATCCATAATAGCTGAGAAAACCATGTTAGAATATTAGACATCTAGAGAATGTCAAACATTTTCATTGTGTAGAGGATCACACATGGTCGAGGATTGTGGAAGCATAAAGTATTGGCTTCTTCTACATATGGTATTCGGTAGAAGTTGAGCTTCGGATTAGACTGCAAAGGTAACCAACTGAGAATTTGATGTTGAACCAAATTATGCTTTGCGATTTCACTTTGGTGATGTTGTTGTTGCTGAAAGAGTGACCAATCAGGAACTTGAAAGGGATCAAGAACTTCCAATATGTTGGTGCTGGTTGAACTAACAATGCAGACATTAACTATGTCCTGGAAGCCTTCTCTGGTGAGATATTCAGCAAAAATGTTATATTTTCCAGGGATGTGTGCATGTTCAAAGTTAAATATATCCAGGAATTGAGCCCAGCGGGCCAGTTGACCACAAAGAGTTTGATCTTTGGAGGCCTTTTTAAAAAAACCTTTGAAATGCTGTAAATCTGTTCTCAACATAAAGGATTTGTCAACAATAAATAATTGAAACTTTTTGAAAGAATTTATCACAGCCAGAATTTCTTTATGTGTGCTATGATAATTTAATTGAGCTCCTGTGAAGGTTCTAGATGCGTATCTGACAATGAGCTCTTTATCCCCATGTTTTTCTTTCAACACACCAGCCCAATGATAGTAGCTAGCATCAGTTTCTACAATCTTAAAACCAGGGCCTGGAAGAGCCAGAGGAGGTAATTGTGCACATCGGTTCTTAATCTGCTGGATTGCAGCAAAATGTTGTTCTGTCCATTCGGGAGCATCATCTTTGAGTAACTGATTGAGAAGATGACGGTCATGTGCCATATGGGAATAAAAACCAGAAATATAGTTTACAAGACCAAGAAATCGTTGAAGGGATTCCTTATCGGTCACTATCATATCTTTGATGCGTCGAAGAATATGTTCCTGAACTTCCATCTGACCATGGGCTAGTAGTTTGACACCAACAAAGATAATTTTTGTTTGAGCAAAATGACGCTTACTGGGATTGAGGAGCAATCCATGTTCTTTACAAAGATCAAGGAACTTCTTGAGATGTTCAAGATGAGTTCATGGACATTGACTAAAAACCAAAATGTCATCAATATACGGAGCAATGAAAGCAGAGTGCTTTTGAAAGATATCATCCATGTGTTTCTGAAAGATGGATGGAGCTGTTTTGATACCAAAGGGAAGAACCGTCCATTGGTATAAACCTTGTGGAATAGAGAAAGCAATTTTATAATGGTCTTCAGTAATAACCTGGATTTTCCAAAAGCCGCGAGAGAGATCAAACTTTGAGTAGATATTTGATCCTTGTATGATGCGCCAGATATGATCCATAGAAGGAAGGGGACATTGATTATTAAGCAGGCAGGCATTGAGCGGCTTGTAGTTTACGACAAATCATTTTTCATTGGATATGTTTCCTAGTTCATCCTTCTTGGTGACATACATTGCATGACAATTGAATGGAGAGGTGGATGACTGGATAAATCCTAGATGAAGAAGATCATCTATTTCTTGTTTTAGAACTTCTAAGGCTTCTTGATTAAACGGGAAGTAGTTGGCTTTAGCAGTGGGTTGAAGTTCTATGCCTGTAACAGGGTCTTTGGCAAAAGGAAGGCAGCAACTCATCTTCCTATGAGCTTTGGATAAGTCCTTAGTGAGTATGGGTTGAAATTGGCTAATTAAGGACCCTAAACCCTAAACCCTAAACCCTAAACCCTAACCCCAAACCTGAAACCCTAAACCCCAAACCCTAAACCCTAAAACCTAAACCCCAACCCTGAACCCCCGAACCCCAACCCTGAACCCTGAACCCTGAACCAGAACCGTAAACCGTGAACTATAAACTGTAAACCGTGAACCGTAAACCATAAACCATAAACCGTAAACCCAAAACCCTAAACCCTAAACTCCTAAACCCTAAACCCTAAACTCCCTAAACCCTAAACTCTCCTAAACCCTAAAACTAAAACCCTAAAACCCTAAACCCCTAAACCCTAAACCCTAAACCCTAAACCCTAAACTCCTAAACCCTAAACCCTAAACCCTAAACCCTAAACCTAAACCCTAAACCCTAAAACCCTAAAACCCTAAAACCCTAAACCCTAAACCCTAAACCCTAAACCCTAAACCCTAACCCTAAACCCTAAAACCTAAACCCTAAACCCTACACCGTAAACCCTAAGTTACCCTAAACCCTTAGTCTCCGTCCTCATCCTCGGCCTGCCGCCCCTTGTTGTCTTTCCCTCTGTTCCTCCTTTCGTCTGCCCTTCCCTGGTGGTATTGGGGTGAGTTGTGTATATCTGTATTGTAATGGCCTTTCAATCTGGCCTTTCTTATGAATGCAAGTGGTGCTTATTTTTCTTCTGTTTATTTTGTGTTCTCGTTCTTATCGCTTTCTATGTTTATGAACAATCACGCTCTTGAGTAATCTCAGTATTTTAGTATTCTTTCTTACACGTATCAGCATCTGGACAAAAGGCTTAATTTGAAGCACTTGATAGTGATCTCACGGGTCTCTCTTCATCTTCTCTACTCGTAAACCAGATAGTATATCTACACAAAGAATCAGACGTAGCAACTGACGGATTGGTGAAGTAAATCGTCACTTCATTCTTCTATAGTACCTGGTAGCGTAAAAGATGGATGCACACCGTGAAGAGCCACAGACGAGTCCTCTACCTCCCGCTGAAATAGTAAGTCTTGAACAACTAAACTCTGATGTTGCTTATGAATGTAGATCTGTTTATGAACCGAAAGATGATGAGACTAGCTCATCTGGAAGATTGTTTAATGAGATACCCACTGCAAGATTTAGATTAAAGAAGAAACCATTTTCTGATATTTATGTTGATCTAGGATCATGGTCTTATAAGTCTAAATGGGTTTGTCAAATAATAGAATGACAAATTCTGGTAACTAATGAAACCCAAGAGTTCATCCAACTCTTTACTGATGAACAAATAGAAAAAATGCAGAAAGCTGCATTACAAAAGAATGGTTATCAATATGTACACATTAGTTATGTCCTCTATGGAATAGAAGCCCATTATAGATTAGGAATTGAATCCTATGCCTACTGTACATTACTTGATGCTAGGCATAATAAATATCAAGATATGCTTTTAGGTGGAGCTTGTGGTTGTGTCAGTCTCAGCCTTGTACAGTTTGATGTTGTACCTAATTTCTCTATCTCTCTCCATGATAAAAACTTAAATCAGGTCTTAAAATTCCAATGGAAAACCGTGGGCCTCGATATGAAGCTAGGGTCAGTACCTCATACGTTGCACTTTGCAATAAGTGCAAGATTCTTTAATACTACTGTCCCAGTAATGAGAGGTCCCAGATCCAAGCTAGGTCAAGAAAGATATATTGTTGTCTAGGAAACAAAGACAGACAAACAGCTTATAAAGTTGAAGGCACCAAAGACCGTGCCTCTATCCCAACTCCAAATTCCTCAGAATTGGGTTATAAATTATAGGAGCTTGGTTGAAAATAAACAGCCAAAGGCCCTGGAACAAATCTCTCGCATTAGAGAAGAAGGCGGCAAAGCTTATGTTGACTTCTCTAATGATGAAGAAGAATTTAACCCTGGTACTGGAACCTTATCCCATACATAGAGTTTTGCTAGCACTCGTACAAGTTTTTCTGAGCCTAGCAATAAAGATAAAGGAAAAGGGATTTATCAATCAAAACCTTACAAACCAAATCCCTTAGATAGGAGATACCATGGCAAGGATACCCAATGTAGAAAACCCTGGAGTTTGAAACCAATAAATCATTTGCCCAATTGCACATGCCATGCCATAGTATTCGCCAAAAATAGGGTCATCCATAGAAAAGGATAGACCATACCCAAGCCAACTCCCAAAACCACTATCTTTCACATCCTGATTGTGAAGCTGATGAGCATGGGATTATTACTTGTAAAAATTGTAAATACTCCTGGCATGAGAGGTATGGACCTGAAGACCCACCTGTCCCTGGATACCACAGTAACATGATGGGTGGTAGGACGGTAAAATTCCTCGAGTATCCTGAAGAGGCTACAGAAAAAGGGGAAATCGATACGGAGGTAGTAGTCACTATCTCAGGTGGAGGACAAAGAACCCATACGTTTGAAGGACTCCTCCCTCCTTTTAAGGATTTCTTCACATATGACCAAAGTGGGCAACAGTGGATCCAATATTGGCCACAACGTCCAAGTGACGTCAACGTTGATGCAACTACATCAGAAAAATTGCTCAATTGGACCAACCTGTGCAATAGGAAAGCAGCACTACTGATTAAAGATGTCCGAGCAAGGTCCCTCCAAAATGTGATCCAAGATCGATTGGATCATGAAGAAAATAAATAGATGTTTCATGAATTGCAGGCCAAGCTGGCCCAATTTAATTCAGAATATAAGGTATTTGTCACCCAAGAGATTAAATCTCTTAAAACTGACTGTAATGCCTTAAAAACTGACCTCAATAGCTGGATGAATCAGTAGCAAACTCTCCTGAAACAAGTACAAGAAGAGGCTGATAAGATCAAACAAACTCAACAGGGGTTGATTAAGGTTGGACTTGATCACAAAGTCAAGCTTGAAGTACTTGAGCTTACTGTCAATCATCTATCCTATAAAGTAGGTTGTACTGATGATAAGATTGACATAATAGAAACTGAAACCCTTAAGATTCAGCCACTACAAGACCATCAGGAAAAACTGAAGGAAACTTCAGACCATATTTCTGAGAAAATGGAGCGTTTACGTTTCAATCCTTTTGGTGAACAAGTCACCCAACCTGCTAGTAATCAAGCCAGTAGCAGCAGAACAACTAGAAGACGTCCGCTAGGTCAAACAATCACTCAAGAAATTGAGGAGCGAGGAAGACAGTTCTCTTTTACGCGAATTGCAGCAAATGAGGTCTTCAACCCTCAAAAGGGTACTTTTGAAAAAAAGACCAGCAATATGGCCAAGATACCCAAGGCCACTACCAGCACAACAACAGAACCATTTCTGCCAAACCTAAAGTCGCAAGGAACTGTACTTCCACCATGGTCAAAAATGGAAACATATGAGCCTCTCGAAAATAAAGCCATGATTGAAGCACTTTCAGGATGGGTTGAGAATCGGTGTAATGCCATGCCACAAAGGGGTCCAACAGAAATAATTGAAGCCACTCTTAATGGATTCACCAGTGTCGTAGCCAAAGTCTGGGGTCAACTAGACCAAACTTACAAAGCTGGCCTCATACAGCAAGGTATGGGAGTCGTTGTTGGAGAATTAACTAGACTCTTTGTAGGAAGTACGACAACACTAGAAGAAGAAGCTCTTGATAAGTTTACCAAGAATCGGTGTTGTGATCTTAGTTATCTACATCAGTATTGCACAGAGCAGTTCACCAACTTCTGCAATTCAGGAAGAGCCATGAATGAAGAACTTGGCGAAGGATTCTTACAATCCTTTGAAGATGTTGGTGAACTATACTACACCAAGTTCCTGGAACGGCTCTGAGATCAGAACAAGGGATGGGCAGCCGTTACCATGATTGAGCTCTTTGAATTTATCAAGGATCTCAATAAGAAAATACTGGAAGCTGGAGAAGAAAGAATTCTTATCAGATTAGTTAGTCCAGTTATCAAAGCTACAGTCATGCGCACTGCACAAAAGAAAAGAGGTTATGGTTGTGACCTCATCAGCAAGCTTCATCAGACTAATCGCACCCTGCGACCAAAGAAAAAGAAGCTTTCTGGAAAGAAAACAATCTGTGAAAGCTATCAGAAGACTGAGAAAAAGAAACGAAAAGGTTTCTTTAAAAGGAAAAGGGCATTTCCTAGGTCCTTTAAGAAAAGTCACAAACCAACCTGTTATATTTATAAAGGCCCGCATTATGCAAACAAGTTCCCAGAACGGGGGAAAAGAAAAGGTAAAAGGAAGGTTCATCTGATGCAGGAGATGCTCAGCAAAATAGAAGAAGAATATTATTACTTTAATGAAACAACCTCTGAATCTGATTCAGACTGTGTTCACTTCCACTCATCAGAAGAATCTGAAGAAGATAGTTCTGTCCCAGAAGAGGCAGAACCAGAAGAAGAGTTGGATCTTGAGATTCCCTTCATGCATAGCAACATGATGCAATTTAAGGGAAGATTCTGCAGACCTGCAGAAGTTCTACAGGAACAACAAGCAGAAAAGGCCGCACTTCTCCAACTCATTCAGGACAGAGGAAGTAAAGATGGTTACCACATGTGGCAATCACATAACCAAAGAATTGACGATCTGGAAAAACAAATCTTCCAAACCAAAGCCAAAATTGAGTATGACGAAGAACGAAGAGTTTGACACCTCCAACAGATTGAACAAGAAGAAATGGAGCACCTCGAAAAACATACTCTCAGCTTCACTCTGAATTTTGTACAAGAAACTTCTACCCAGAAAAGAAGAGCTTGGCGACACCAGCGAATCTTGCTCCTACAAAAGGTCTTGAAGGAAGCTGCAGCTAAACTTGAAGAATTGCAGCAAGAAGAAATCAAGGACCAGCAAGAAGCCACCAAGCAAGAAGAACCCACTCTTGAAGCATATCTACGTACTCATAAGCAAAAAAGTGAACTAGGAAGTTCCAACAGTTCACGAAATATCTCCACCATCCTCACTCCCTCAGCAAAAGCACGAGCCTATCGTCATCAAAGACAAATGTACGGGAGAGGAATGGCACCATCATTGGATGTACTCAATATGGTAGCAAGAGCATCTGGAGTCCATATAGAAGAATTCAATGTTGAAGCAAAATTCAAAGCAATTCAGCAGAAGTACAGTGATGAACTAACACAGGCCATCCTTGATGAGGTTCCGAGTCCCACAGACTCCGAAAAGGCCCCATACTTTAGCCACATGATCAAAGGATATGAAAGTCTGGTAAGTAATTTTACTGTTCATTTTAAAGGCATTAAAGCTTACCACCTTAAGATCATGTTAGATACTGGTGCAAATCTAAATATTGCCAAATACAATTGCTCCCCTGCAAATAAGTGGGTGCCAACCAAAACTAAAATTAGTTTTGGAGGTCATGAAGGATATTCCTATTGGAGCACATGGGCGCCAATCCAGTTTCTGGATGGTACTCAACACCATCTAAGGTTCATTCATACATAGCTACCAGATAGCGACGCAGCTATAGGCATGCCAACCATGCAATCATGGAGTCCTATCAAAATTACTTGTAACCATGTTTGTTTTGGTCACTTTAACAAGTTTTCTCTTCTCAGGGATTTCAACCCTTCAACAAAGATCAAAATTGATGTCCCTATTCCAGAAGTATTCCAGAAGAAGAAGAAAACAAATTACTCTTGGATTGCTCGAGAACTCTCAAGTCATGAAGGCGAGTTAGCAGAAGTCAGGAAACTGTTTGAAGAACATCTTTTCAGCAAGGACCTGAATAAGATGGAAAGAAACTTCATCTGTAAGTTACCTCTAAAGAAGGATGAAGATGGTCACTACATTGAACCTAAAAGTAGGGCCAATAGTTTTCTTATGAACAGGGACGAAAGATCCCTCTATGAAAAGGAAATCCAAAAACTTTTGGATCTCAAGCTCATCGAGCCAAGTACCTCGCCATACAGCTGCCATGCCATGTACGTCCCAAAGATGGATGAAGAAGGTAATGAGATTGTGGAAAAATGATTAGTAGTTAACTACAAACCTCTCAACAAATGTTTAGAATCAAATCAGCATCCTCTGCCTTCCAAAGATTTTATATGGCATAATATTCAAGGAACCTTGTTTTATTCAAAATTTGATCTAACAAAAGGTTTCTGGTAGATTAGTATTCACCCATCTGACAGGTACAAGACGGCTTTCAGCGTACCTCAAGGTTTATACCAATGGAAGGTCTTACCCTTCGGTATAAAAATAGCACCTTCAATTTTCCAAGGATTTATGGATTTTGTATTCCATAAATATCATAAAGAGATTATTGTTTATATTGATGATATATTGGTCTTTTCCAAATGTGTTAGAAGCCATCTGAGAAGTCTGAGAACTCTCTATGAGCTCTGTAAGACCAATGGTTTGGTTTTAAACCTAGATAAATTTCATATGCTTGTAAAAGAAATAATCTTTCTAGGTGTAAAATTACTTGAGGAAGGACGCATGCAAGTGCAATAGCACATTTTAATTAGAATCTTTACGGTCAAGGTCATTAATGAGAATACCCTGCATCAGTTTCTCGACCTTATTAACTATGTTGCTGCACATTACCCTCATATAGCCAAAGACCGCGGAACCCTTTGCCATCTGCTAAAAAAGGATCAACCAAAATGGGAACATAAGCACTATGATGCAATTCAACGCATCAAAGAGAAATGTAAAGATCTGCCTACTCTACGTCTGCCAGGAAGCGGATACAAAATCATCGAAACCGATGCATCTGAATCCTGCTAGGGAGCTATTCTCAAAGAACGAGATGAAAGTGGAATTGAAAAACCTATTAGATATGCCTCTGACACCTATATAGGAGCATAATGCAAATACCACTCCACGCACAAGGAACTTCTAGCAATAGTAAAAGCTTTTGAACATTTTATGATGTTTATTGCTGATAAAAGTTTTCCTGTTAGGTCTGATCTCCAGCACGTGTATAGCTTTCTAAGAGCCGACACCAAAGACAAAGTCAAGTGCAATCGCTTATTAAGGTGGGCATAATTCATCTCTAGGTTTGATTACGATATCGAACACATAAAAGGTAAACACAATTACCTTGCAGATTACCTCAGTCGGGAATTTCACCAAGAACAAGACAATGGTGTTCGAGTGCGTAACTCGACATTATCTCACTAAAATCACTGAGGAAAATCTTGAGCCTATACGACAAAGTTCCTGGGAGCATTACTTCAGCTGCAAAGGTCTACTCCAAGATGAAGGGTTCCTCCGAGTTGAACCTCCATCCTTCCTACCCGCTGATCATCACTATCAGGATCCTTTACCAGAAGATGTCAATGAAACTGAAATACCAGCACCATGGGATGTCACCTGGAAAAAACCACGTAACCTAGCACGATATGCTATTGGTACCTCAGGTTTCTATTGGGTATCTGAAAGTCTTCCCACAACCATGAGAGGATATCTTCATGGTCCTCATACTGAACACCATTCAGGCACTACCTACCATGGTAATTCTTTCTGACTTTGGTTCACTAACCCAGATTGATATGATGATGGCAACAGATACATCATAAACACCTATGGACCACAAGGTGTTTACCTCCAGATGCCACTCTATGATCGGATTGCACATATTGCGCGACATCGCGTCCCCACATGGCTTTGGACGCGACATTCTACCCATCGCCAATATTATACGAATCCTAGCAATCCTAGTAACATGATAGAACAGTGGCAACAACTCATGATAGAATATCTGTACTCGTGGAATGAATTGATACCTCCTTTCTGGTCCACTCATCATTAGCCATGGACCAATGCAGACTTCACTGACGCACTCGGTGGAGAAGATCCTGAGGATTTCTTTGAACATGAGAGTCTGTAACCAGTGGTGGGGTATGTCCATCACAGGATTTACTTTACTTTACCTTTAATAAAGTAAAGATGAGAGATAACTCATGCTTTCAAATCCGTGAACGCACTACCAAAAGTGTGCATACGGGAAGATGCTCTTGTGATCAAAAGCATGATCCCCATAGTGAATTTTGGGTGTAAAGTCAGCATGTACATGACATGTGTCCTAATCACGGTTGTATATTTTCCTGTTCACGCCACTTATCACATGGAAAGACCCTAGACCCTAGACCCTAAACCCTAAACCCTTAGTCTTTGTCCTCGTCCCCGGCAGTCCACCCCTTGGTCTTCTTTCCCTCCTATCCTCCTTCCCATCCGCCCTTCCCCGGTGGTATTGGGGTGAGTTGTGTATATCTGAGTCATATTTTGTAATGGCCTTTCAGTTTGGCCTTTCTTATGAATGCAAGTGGTGCTTATTTCTCTTCTGTTTATTTTGTGTTATAGTTCTTATCGCCTTTTGTGTTTATGAACAATCTCGCTCTTGAGTAATCTTTGTGTTTATTATTCATTCTTACACGTATCAACATTGGGAATAAAGGCTTAATCCGAAGCACTTGATAGTGATCTCACGGGTCTCTCTTCATCTTCTATGCTCGTAAACCAAACAGAATATTTGCACAAAGAATCAGACGTAGCAGCCGACGGATAGGCGTGACGGAGCACCAAGAATTCTGAAAGCTCAAACCTATTACAAGGGAGATGCCAAGAAAACAACACAGCAAAAATATGCTCAATATTGCCAAAATGTAAAAGAGTTAATTTACAAAGAAAGATATTACAACCTTATATAGGTAAAAAACCTAAAAAAGGAAACCCTAGGCTTGCACATAATAATTAATAAAATAATTAATTATTATGCACCTAAAGTTAGCTTAAGTGAACAAGAGATAAAAGTTAACTTAATTAATTAACCAGATATAGTTTAATTAATCAAGTAAAACCAATTACTCTAACAAGGCGAAGTAAATTGTCGCCTCATTCTTCTGCAGTACCTGGTAGCGTGAAAGATGGATGCACACCGTGAAGAGCCATAGACAAGTCCTCTGCCTCCCGCTGAAACAGTAAGTCTCGAACAATTAAACTCTGAAGTTGCTTATGAACTTAGATCTATATATGAACCTAAAGATGATGAGACTAGCTCATCCAGAAGATTATTTAATGAAATACCCACTGCAAGATTTAGATTAAAGAAGAAACCCTTTACTGATATTTATGCTGATTTAGGATCGTGGTCTTATAAGTCTAAATGGGTTTGTCAAATAATAGAAAGACAAATTCAGGTAACTAATGAAACACAAGAGTTCATCCAACTCTTTACTGATGAACAAATAGAGAAGATGCAGAAAGCTGCATTACAGAAAAATGGTTATCAGTATTTACATATTAGTTACGTCCTCTGTGGAATAGAAGCCCATTATAGATTAGGAATTGAGTCTTATGCCTACTGTACATTACTAGATGCTAGGCATAATAAATATCAAGATATGCTTTTAGGTGGAGCTTGTGGTTGTGTCGGTCTCGGCCCTGTACAGTTTGATGTCGTACCTAATTTCTATGTCTCTCTCTGTGATAAAAACTTAAATCAGGCCTTGAAATTCCAATGGAAAACTGCAGGCCTAGATATGAAGATAGGGTCAGTACCCCATACTCTGCACTTTGCAATAAGTGCAAGATTCTTTAATACTACTGTTCCCATAATGAGAGATCCCAGATCCAAACCAGGTCAAGAACGCTACAACGTCGTCTGGGAGACAAAGACAGATAAGCAGCTTATAAAGCTAAAGGCACCAAAGACCGTGCCCCTAGCCCAACTCCAAATTCCTCAGAATTGGGTTATAAATTACAGGAGCTTGGTTGAAAATAAACAACCAAAGGCCCTGGAACAAATCTCTCGCATTAGGGAAGAAGGCGACAAAGCTTATGTTGACTTCTCTGATGATGAAGAAGAATTTAACCCTAGTACTGGAACCTTATCCCATACACAGAGTTTTGCTAGCACTCGAACCAGTTTCTCTGAGTCTAGCAACAAAGATAAAGGAAAAGGGATTCACCAGCCTGAACCTTACAAACCAAATCCCTTAGATAGAAGATACCATGGCAAGTATACCCAGTGTAGAAAACCCTGGAGTTCTAAACCAATAAATCATATGCCTAATTGCACATGCCATTCCATAGTATTTGCCAAGAATAGGGTCATCCATAGAAAAGGACAGACCATACTTGAGCCAACTCCCAAAACCACTATCTGTTCACATCCTGATTATGAAGCTGATGAGCATGGGATCATTACTTGTAAAAATTGTAAATACTCCTAGCATGAGAGGTATGGACCTGAAGACCCACCTGTCCCTACATACCACAGTAACATGATGGGTGGTAGGATAGTCAAATTCCCTGAATTCCCTGAAGAAGCTCAGGAAGATGGGGAAATAGATACAGAGGTGGTTGTCACTATCTCTGGTGGGGGACAACGAACCCATACATTTGAAGGACTCCTTCCTCCTTTTAAGGACTTCTTCAAATATGACCAAAGCGGGCAACAGTGGATCCAATATTGGCCACAATGTCTTAGTGACGTCAACGTTGATGCTACCGCATCAGAGAAGTTGCTCAACTGGACCAATTTGTGCAACAGAAAGGCTGCACTGTTGATTAAGGATGCCCGAGCAAGGTCCCTCCAAAATGCGATCCAAGATCGTATGGAACATGAAGAAAATAAGGAAATGTTTCATACTTTGCAGGCCAAGCTGGCCCAGTTTAATACTGAATATAAGGTATTTCTCACCCAAGAGATTAATTCTCTAAAGACTGACTACAATGCCTTAAAAACTAACCTAAATGACTGGATGAATCAACAGTAGAACATTCTGAAACAAGTACAGGAAGAAGTTGCTAAGATTAAACAAACCCAAGAGGGTTTGATCAAGGTTGGACTTGATCATAAGGTCAAGCTTGAAGTACTTGAGCTTACTGTCAATCACCTTTCCTATAAAGTAGGATGTACTAATGATAAGATTGACAGAATAGAAACTGAAGCCCTTAAGATTCAGCCCCTCCAAGAGCATCAGGAACAACTGAAGGAAACTTCAGACCAGATCTCAGAGAAACTAGAATGACTACGCTTCAGCCCTTTCGGTGAGCAAGTCACACAACCTGCTAATAGTCAAGCCAGTAGCAGTAGCGGAACTCCAAGAAGACGTTCGCTAGGTCAGATAATTGCTCAAGAAATTGATGAGCGAGGGAGAGAGTTCTCTTTTACGAGAACTGCAGCAGATGAGGTCTTCAACCCTCAAAAGGGTACTTTTGAAAATAAGACTAGCAATATGGCCAAGATACCCAAGGCCACTACCAGCACAACAGCAGACCCATTTCTACTGAACCTGAAGTCGCAAGGAACTTTACTTCCACCATGGTAAAAAATGGAGACATATGAGCCTCTTGAAAATAAAGCCATGATTGAAGCACTTTCAGGATGGGTCGAGAATCAGTGTAATGCCACACCATAGTGGGATTCAGCGGAGATAATTGAAGCCGCTCTCAATGGATTCATGGGTGTCACAACCAAAGTCTAGGGTCAATTAGACCAGACTTATAAAGCTGGTCTCATACAACAAGGTATGGGAGCAGTTGCTGGAGAACTAACCTGACTCTTTGTAGGTAGTACTACAACACTGGAGGAAGAAGCACTTGATAAGTTTACCAAGAATCGGTGTTGTGATCTAAGTTATTTACACCAATATTGCAAAGAGCAGTTCATCAACTTCTACAATTCAGGAAAAGCCATGAATGAAGAACTTGGCAAAGGATTCCTACAATCCTTTGAAGATGTTGGTGAGCTATACTACACCAAATTCCTGGAATGGCTATGAGATCAGAACAAAGGATGGGCAGCCGTCACCATGATTGAGCTATTTGAATTTATCAAAGATCTCAACAAGATACTGGAAGCTGGTGAAAAAAGAATTATAATCAGATCAGTTAGACCAGTTATCAAAGTTGCAGTCATGCGAACTGGACAAAAGAAAAGAGGTTATGGTTGTGACCCTGTTAGTAAGCTTCATCAAACTGATCGCACCTTGCGACCAAAGAAAAATAAGTTTTCTAGAAAGAAAACAGTTTGTGAAAGCTGCCAGAAGACTGAGAAAAAGAAACAGAAAGGTTTCTTTAAGAAGAAAAGGACATTTCCTTAGTCCTTTAAGAAAGGTCACAAACTAACCTATTACATTTGTAAAGGCCCGCACTATGCAAATAAGTGCCCAGAACATGGGAAAAGCAAAGGTAAAAAGAAGGTTCATCTGATGCAAGAAATGCTCAGTGAAACGGAAGAAGAATACTACTAATTCAATGAAACAATCTCTGAGTCTGACTCAGATTGTGTTCACTTTCATTCATCAGAAGAATCTGAAGAAGAAAGTTCTGTCACTGAAGAGGCAGAACCAGAAGAAGAGTTGGATCTTGAAATTCCCTTCATGCATAGCAATATGATGCAATTTAAGGGAAGATTTTGCAAACCTGAAGAAGTATTGCAAGAACAACAAGCAGAAAAAGCTGCACTTATCCAACTCATTCAGGATAGAGGAAGCAAAGATGGTTACCATATGTGGCAAAAACGGAATCAAAGAGTTGATGATCTGGAAAAAGCAATCTTCTAGACCAAAGCCAAAATAGAATATGATGAAGAAAAAAGAATACGTCGTCTCCAGCAGATTGAACAAGAAGAAATGGAGCATCTAGAAAAACATACTCTTAGCTTCACTCTAAATCTTGTACAAGAAGCTTCTACCCAAAGTAGAAGAGCTTGGCGACACCAGCGGATCTTGCTCCTACAAAAGGTCTTGAAAGAGGCTGCAGCAGAACTTAAAGATTTGGAGCAGGAAGAAATCAAAGACTAGAAGCAAGCCGCCAAGCAAGAAGAACCCGCTCTTGAAGCCTATCTGCGAACTCATAAGTAGCAAAGTGAACCAGGAAGTTCCAGCAGTCTACGTAATATCTCTGCCACATTCACTCCCGCAACAAAAGCATAAGCCTATCGTCGGCAACAACAAATGTACGGGAGAGGAATACCACCATCATTGGATGTACTCAATATGGTAACTAGAGCATCTGGAGTCCATATTGAAGAATTCAATGTTGAAGCAGAATTTGAAGCAGTTCAACAGAAGTACAATGATGAATTAACCACAGCCCTTCTCAGCAAAATTCTGAGTCCTACAGGCTCCGAAAAGGCCCCATTCTTCAGCCACATGATCAAAGGATATGAAAGTCCGATAAGTGATTTCACTATTCATTACAAAGGTATTAAATCATATCATTTGAAGATCATGTTAGATACTGGTGCAAATCTAAATATTGCCAGATATAACTATTAGAAAACCAAGATCACCTGCATGCAATCACCTGTCACATGCAAAAGACATGCAGAACCAAAGAAGATGTTCTGTAAACCTCAAAGTAAAAATGCATTAAAGAGAATCAATTATTACAAAGAGATCAATCCTTATGAAGGAGATCAAGAAACCCTAAAAGGGAAACCCTAAATGAAACCCTAGTGTGCACACTTAATAATTAATCAATTATTAATGTGCCTAAGTTTAGCTTAAGTAACTAAAGGAATAAGTGACTTAATTAATTAACCAATATGATATAATTAATTAAGTATAATAACTTATTACTCTAACACCCCCCTTAAGATGACCTTAGGAAGAAGCTAAAACACTAGAAGAAGATGCATGGAAGCAAAGATGGGTCCCGACAACTAGGCCTGATCAGGTACCCATTTACAAATGCAAGAATGAGGTAGAGAAGGAAAAACCCAGTGGGACAAAACCCCCCTACAATGAGATGACATGCTGCAAAGAAGCACTGGAAGAACTCTGTAGAGTAACACTAGAACCGAAATTTGGCAAGCAAGGAAAGATTTTTCTGTCTACTACTAAAACCGAATGAGAGTCACTGATTGACTCAAGGAATCATGAAAAAAGAAATAGTAGACTCGATGCCTCGGAACACTCAAAAACTCCAAACAGGAACAACCCTGGAATCTATGAAGCAGCAAGAAATTATTGAATGATGTATTACTGAAAATGAAGTGCAAAGATGCAAGGTGCACTCTCCCAACTGCCAAAAACTCCAAGTAATCTCCAAAACACCCATCAGGCCAAATCTGGACTAAGTGATCAACCTAGGATAGATACAGAAAAATTTCATGGACATCAACATAGAGCTCCTCAATACCTTTCCAACGCCGCAAAGATAGCGAAAATCAGACATCGTGGCAAAAAGTTATGAGCTCAGAAGCATAAAATAAATATCTGACTTCAAACAGAAATAAATGTAGAAAAAAGTAAAATACAGAAAAATAAATAGCACCACTACAAAGTACTCGGAACCAGCTTTCCGGCGATATCTCGTTTGCCCGATTTTGATACCGTATGCCCAAGTTATGACCAAAAGAAAAAAACTGCTCTTTTAGGGAAAATTAGGGCTAGGAGGGGCAAAGAGGGCCGGTCATACGGATGACGTCAGCAAAAAGCGAGCTTAAATTTGACGGTCGTCTGGCCGTCGGAGCAAAAATTCGCCCCATGCAAAAAATTTGACAGAGCCCATGGTCGCTGAATATCCTTCATGGGCTCTGTCACAAGGAAGAAATCTGTAGGAAACAAACAAGGGTTTTGCTCTGACAATGTGAAAGTTTATTATCAGTGAAAAGAATTAATTCAAAAATATACAAAGGATCAATCCTTATAGAAGGAGGTCGTAAAACCTAATAGGAAACCCTAATAGGTAAATAGGCATTTAATAATTAGATTTAATTATTAAATGACTAATGCAAGTGCATAAAGGGAAACTAATTCTTTACTCTAACACCCCCCTTAAGATGAGCAACAATGCAGCTACAAACAATGCACAAAAGAAGCAAAGGAACTACTCATGAAACATGGGTCAATGAGTTTGACTCGAAACTACACGGTTGAATCCTGATAGCAATATCATAATTTGACACGCTGTGAAAAATACCTCCTACTTATCAATTGATGAGCTAAAGGGGCTCTATTATGAATGGTTCATAAGGCACAACACTTGAAGGTTTTGCAAATGGGGTAATAACTCAAGCCGGCTTAACCTTGGAGAAAACTCCTTGGTTAAGCGCTGGAGCATCTTGGGATGGGTGACCTCCCCGGACTGCTTCACCTCTGTGAGCATCACCTAGATGCAATGAGTGCTAAGTGGACCATTCAATATCATGAGAGATGGGTTCTTGTTGAACCACTACTCATGAAACATGGGTCAATGAGTTTGACTTGAAACTACGGTTGAATCGATAGCAATATCATAATTTGACACTGTGAAAAATACCTCCTACTTATCAATTGATGAGCTAAAGGGGCTCTATTATGAATGGTTCATAAGGCACAACACTTGGAAAGGTTTTACAAATGGGTAACAACTCAAGCGGGCTTAACCTTGGAGAAAACTCCTTGGTTAAGCGAGCTGGCATCGGGATGGGTGACCTCGGTTTCACCTTTGTGAGCATCACCTAGATGCAATGAGTGCTAAGTGGACATTCGATATCATGAGAGATGGGTTCTTGTTGAACCACTACTCATGAAACATGGGTCAATGAGTTTGACTCGAAACTACACGGTTGAATCCTGATAGCAATATCATAATTTGACACGCTGTGGAAAAATACCTCCTACTTATCAATTGATGAGCTAAAGGGGCTCTACTATGAATGGTTCATAAGGCACAACACTTGCTGAAGGTTTTGCAAATGGGGTAACAACTCAAGCGGGCTTAACCTTGGAGAAAACTCCTTGGTTAAGCACGCTTGAGCTGGAGCAGTACTGGGATGGGTGACCTCCCGGGACAGACCAATGCTTCACCTTTGTGAGCATCACCTAGATGCAATGAGTGCTAAGTGGACCATTCGATATCATGAGAGATGGGTTCTTGTTGAACCACTACTCATGAAAAATGGGTCAATGAGTTTGACTCAAAACTACACGGTTGAATCCTGATAGCAATATCATAAATTGACACGCTGTGAAAAATACCTCCTACTTATCAACAAAGGAAATGTCAGGACGAGTGTGTGTCAGGTACAACAAACTACCCACAAGCTGCCTATACAAGGTGGAGTCCACTGAGGAGTAGAGCAAGTGGTAGACAAAATAACACCTGACTGAAAAGGTGTGGGAGCGGGCTTGCAATCAAGCATGTTGAATCTTTGAAGCATGTCAAGAGCATACTTCTACTGGTGTATGGAAATCCCATCCGAAGACTGAATAACCTGTAGGCCCAAAAAATAGTGCAGAAGTCCAAGATCTGTGAAGAGCGTCTTGCTTGCCATAAAGCTAAACGCGCTGCTGAACGCGCACAAGAAGCTGCTACTAAAGCCGCTACCAAAGCTGCTGCTTATGCAAAGCGACCGCAATCGGTCAATCCCTTATGCACTTCTGCCACATCCTACCAGGACATACCTATTCCTCAGCCCATCCGACCAACTGTTGCCACGCCACCATGCCAACATCCTGAATTCACTGAAGATTCACTTGGTCTATTACATTGCAAACATTGCTCATATACTTTTAATCCACTAGTTACCATCCGCTTGATTCATGAACGACCCCATTTTCCTTCTGGTTTTGATAAAGTAAAACGTGATCGCCAACGTGCTGCTCATTTTTATAAGTTCAATTATTCATGGGATAATGATGATTATTCTTGTCCTTCCTGTCAAGAAGTTATGTGGACTGTTGAACAAATAAAAGATCATTGTTGTGATACTTATGATGATGGATTTAATATGCTTGCTGATATACAGGACACCTTTACCTCCACATCCAAGCCTCCATCTAAATCTAAGCCTGTCATCCCTCTCGATGAATATTATTATCACACTGCCACAGTCCTTGAACCTCCTACTAATCATCATCGCATTTGTCATTTCGGTTCCTATACCGACTTTGTTTCCGTCCACATGATCCATTCTGGCCATTCTGTGAACATTCCTGAACCAGATATTTCCACTGATGAAATTGAACGTCCTACTCCTTATGGTGTCTCCGTCACCCCTGGTGCTATTCCCCGGTTATCTCACCAGAGAAGGCTTCCAGGACACAGTTAATGTCCGCATTGTTAGTTCAACCAACACCAACATATTAGAAGTTCTTGATCCTTTTCAAGTTCCTGATTGGTCACTCTTTCAGCAACAACAGCATCACCAAAGTGAAATCGCAAAGCATAATTTGGTTCAACATCAAATTCTCAGTTGGTTGCCTTTGCAGTCTAATCCAAAGTTTAACTTCTACCGAATACCATATGAAGAAGAAGCCAATACATTATGCTTCCACAATCCACGACCATGTGTGATCCTCTACACAATGAAAATGTTTGACATTCTCTGGATGTCTAATATTCTAACATGGTTTTCTCAGCTATTCTGGGTGCAGGAACATCAACATGGACAAGTCTTTCAATTCCAGCTAGATCGTGACTACAATATACCGCCTTACACCGCTTCTCGTAGTCCCACTCTGGAACGACTACTACAAGATATTGGACCTACTCGTTTCTATCTCTCCGAAGATCCAACACACCGTATCCGTAAACTTGCCCACAATAACTTTCCATGGTGGGTACAAAAGGATCATTCATGTTCCGATCTTGTTGTCCGACATACTACGAATATCTATTGGCATAATGAAATCACCTATGACGAAGATATTCCAAATGCTCAACCACAAGACAATGAATCCTTTCACAACTATTTTTGGCATGTCTGATGATTCTGACTATGCACCTGCCTCACCAGCTCCATCTGGAGGAGAGTCAGATCCTACTCATTTTGCCTCCGACTGATCTGACTCCGTTTGGTAAGCCCACTACCGAAAAGTGGACACGAGATGCCACCTCGTGTTTAAAGCCGTAACTTCACTACGTTAGTGTGAAGACGAGTCAGTATCCTCGTGATCAAAGATACCTCTGCCGTACTTGCTTTCGGCTGTAAAGCAACTGCATTACGAGCTGCGGGTCTTTGTCTCGTTTGTCAATAATTCTGACACTGTTCACTTTACACGTGTCTCTCATCTGTCAATGGAACTCAAACTAAATTATTGATCGCTTTTCCTTCTTTTCCTATAAAAAGGGGCTCACGGATCATTTGTAGGACAGAATAAGGTTTAGAGAGTTCAGAGTCTAGAGTCTGAGTCTGTAAAACCGAGTATCCTCTTTGCATTTCAACCTTGGTTGATCCCTGCAAACGAGGAAGGTTATTCTGTAATATGAGTCTGTAATATGAGTCTGTAAAACCCTAAACCCTAAACCCAAAACCCTAAACCCTAAGGGTTTAGGGTTTAGGGTTTAGGGTTAAGGGTTTTAGGGTTTAGGGTTTAGGGTTTAGGGTTTTAGGGTTTAGGGTTTAGGGTTTAGGTTTAGGGTTTAGGGTTTAGGGTTCAAAAAATCATGAAAGATCAAGTGCAGCGAATGGAAGAAAACCAAGAGAGATAAGCAAAAAATGTAATCTTCATTGATTATGTCCAAGACATGTTTCGGGGAATTCCACCCCTCATCAGTTGGACTGAACCATACAATGCATCAATTACATAGGAGTATAAATAGAAAAAAAGTGGAGACAAATCCACTTAATTTCAAACTCCGAAAAAGCTTACTCTCACACCTTATAAAACGAGTTCACAACAAAGGACAAAAAGCCTAGAAAGGCGAGCGCGGGGACTTTTTGGCACGCAAGCCGAAAAAGTTTAGGGTTTAGGGTAACCCTCAAGGCCACGGTTTTGAAAAAAACGCAACAAGCCAAGAGGGGCCCACACTTTCAAAGAAAAGCGCGCGTCCTTTGATGGAAGATAAGGTGACGTGATCCAAACGTGCCAAGAAGCCCACGGGGGTGAGGCCGGAAAGAGGCTGGGAACGGCCGGTAAAAGTTCCGGCGAGGGCGACCAACACCGGCGTGGGCAGGGGCAGCGGACACCACGAACAAAGCAGCGAAGGATGCAGGCGACGGGGGTCGCAAGCAAAAAGCTGGAGGTGACGGGGCAGACAGGAGGTCTGCGAAGAGGCCAAAGAAAGGCCGAAACCAACAGCAAAGCCTCGGCGGCAGAGAAAACCACGACGGCGGCGGCGGCGGCTCGGCAGGGACAAAATGTCGACTGAACAGTGAGCGGCGGCGGCGGCGGAGGTGGCACTCGGCGGCGGAGGTAGATCCTCGACGAAGCGGCGACCACAGAACAGAGCGCGGGCTCATCACGAACCAGGCAGAGAGTGCGGCGCGGCAACGGAGAAAGAAGGCTGCTTGAAGGTGGCGGAAGTGGGAGACGGATGTGTCGACGGGCCGAGACCAAAGCAGGAGCCCAAAGAAACATCACGCGGCCGAAGAGAACGGGGACAGGGCTGCGGCCAAAGAAAACCACAGAGAGGCCCCCGCCGACCGCGACATCAAACCCACGGGCTGGAACGAAGGTGTAACGAGCAGAAGCCAACGCAAAAGGCGAAGACGGGAGCCCGAAAAACACAGCGTGGCGGCGACAGCAGAAAAGAAGAAAGCCATGAAGAGCAAAAGCTCTGCAGCGCGGCCACGACACGTTCAACAGCCGGATCACGGAAGGGGTGGCGAGAAAAACCAAACCCGAGCTGCAACCAAAAAGACCTCCATCGAAACCTGTAGCAAATGAAGCACTCTGAGCATGAGGCCGAAAAATGGAGGACGAGGAAGCAGCGAAGGAAGACTTCCAAACGGCAACGAGAAAGGGTAGAACGTTTAGGGTTCAAAAAATCATGAAAGATCAAGTGCAGCGAATGGAAGAAAACCAAGAGAGATAAGCAAAAAATGTAATCTTCATTGATTATGTCCAAGACATGTTTCGGGGAATTCCACCCCTCATCAGTTGGACTGAACCATACAATGCATCAATTACATAGGAGTATAAATAGAAAAAAAGTGGAGACAAATCCACTTAATTTCAAACTCCGAAAAAGCTTACTCTCACACCTTATAAAACGAGTTCACAACAAAGGACAAAAAGCCTAGAAAGGCGAGCGTGGGGACTTTTTGGCACGCAAGCCGAAAAAGTTTAGGGTTTAGGGTTTAGGTTTTAGGGTTTTAGGGTTTTAGGGTTTAGGGTTTAGGGTTTAGGGTTTTAGGGTT
>VDFB02111830.1:0-10110 GCA_007258455.2 Sequoia sempervirens
TGAATTTGTGTGGGAAGCGCCAGTGCAGATTTCGAGAAACTTGTTTTTTATTTTTATTTTTGAAAATCATGCATCGGAATGGGTGTAGGGGAGGTTGTACAGTCCCCCAGACAAATAATTGTTTCCTCTTGGACCAACTTCACCAAAATCGATGAAACGACAAGCGTTCTTAAGGTTTTTGGCCACTACGAATGTGATGGTGACCTCTGTTTCTGCCCAAACTACTCTAAAAAATTGGCTACCCCTAGAACTTGCAAAAAATCTCCTAGCCTAAAACCCTCACAGATCTGACAAATGATGGCCAAAATCTGCAAAATAAAAGCCAATCTTGATTTTTTTCAGCGCTTTCAATCCAATGGTGAAGCCCGATCTAATCCAAAACACCTCATGAATAAAATCAAGGCATGATACCCTTGAGGAATCCCGAATGAACCTTGCAATGATTTTCTCAAAAATCTGAGAAGGGGCTAGAAATCAAGGCTCTGATACCATGTTAGAAACCAAGATAAGATTTTCAAACCAGAATATCCTTCCACATAAGAGAAAAATAGAAAAAAGCAGAGAGAGTGCAAAAAGATGTGCAACATAATATTATTCAAGAATTCAATAATTACATGATAATGATTTGCTTTATAAAAGCAAAGACGCATAACCCTAATCTTATCTTGAGCAAAAAGATAGCTCAACAAGATAAGGATGACAACTAATTAACCTAGGAAATAAATAATTACCTAAGTAAACTTATGTAAAGTGTAATTAAATATTAATTACACCAACAACAACAACTAAAAATGACTAGATTCTACTAATTTTTTGTAACTCAGCTATAAATGAGTAAATAAATGACTAATTTGGCAATTGACTAAAAAATTTTTAGTCACACAAATAAAATGACTAAATAGTTAGTCATTTATTTAGTCACAATCCATTTGAATAAATCATTTAAGGAATCAAGAATCAATAGCCTACCAAAATACTCTATAAGTTTAATAAAAATACTCTAAAACTTTTGTTGAAATCTTATTTTAAGGCATAGCCCACCAAAATGGATTTTTCATTTTAATAAACATACCCTAAATCCTTCATCAAAACCTTAGTTTTAGGCAAAGCCCACAAAAATGGAAAAGTGTTTTGGTAAAGATGGCAGAGAATGGTAAGGAGATGTGTGTGACATGAGGCATAGGATTCGTTGTTGTTTATCTCATTCCTATTTTTCTCAACAAGGGTTACAATGATTGTGCTACTATTTGTAATCTAGGTATTTAATTGATATATATTTTCATAATTTCAAATTCCTTTAGATGCTTTTGAAGTATCAATGTATCCTATATAGGGTTTAGAATGATTTCTTTTAATTTTAAAAATAAATCAAATGTTTTTGAAGTATCAATATGTCCTAAATAGGTTTTAGAATGATTTATTTTAATTTTTAAAAGTAAATAAATGATATTTTTATGTGATTAGATAATTTGGAGATCTCCTAAATCTTCCCTAGCACACTATCCTCTTTGGCATTGTATTCATTACTCCAGCTACTAGGGTTTTCCATGTGACATCTTTAGTATCGTCATGATAGTGGCTTTTAAATAGATCTCAATATTTGTTTCAATCTTTATCATGGTAACCCTTGAGTTCTACAATCCACCTTACATCTCTTCTAAGAATGTTGTCTTAAGATAGACTACATAGTATGCATATAAAGCAAGTCGTTCATACTTGCCATTGTTCCAGACCACCACTCACTACTTTGCTTAAAATGTTGCCTCCATAAGCACAATAGCATGTTTTAAAATCATGGTTGCCAGTGATTGACCATTAAGGTCACTAGTTTCATTAAGATATAATGAGATTTTTTTCTTCAAACTCAAGGCATTATGCAAGATAACATTGTGAATTGTTTGTTGTGTACGGTTTGATTTTCTTGCATATTTACTGCTTTGCTAACTTGATTTAAGACTAGATATTGCACCCTCAGCTGCAATCTCAAATAGCTCAATCAATGTCACTTGAAGATTTATTTCATGAGCATCCTTCTATAAAATAAAACTATTCCCTATAGACTTCCTACTTACTTACTATAAGGGACTAACTATTTCATGGTATTATGGATCTTAAGATCCTTCAACCTTATTGTCACTACTTCACAGTCCATGTAAGGTATTATTCACTAATCTCCCACCTTTGATGAGTCTAAAAAAATTGCTCAAACATGTAATCCACTACCTCCATTATGTTGGTTGTTTTTACAATGAACTAATCAAGTCTCAATAGGTACCTATGGGCTTGCCAAGCTCAATTTTCAAATATCAGCTAGACAAGTGGCCAATTGACGAGATATGGCATCAATTGCTTTATCTCCTACACTTCGAGCTCTGTAAAACCCGAGATGGTAATCCTATAATGTATATTATACTATTATTTGAGACAATTCATGTGTACATTGTATATTTAAGCAAACGTATTCTCATCCATAGCTAATAAGCTGAAATTCCTCAAGAAGTTGGCAATTTCTTGAAACAACTGCACACCTTAAGCCAAGGATACCAAGACAACACAAACACCATAAATTCAAGATAGGTCAATGATTATTTTAAAAGATTGTTCTCAATTTGGATAACTAGGGGCTAGGAGTCTAAGAAAATTGAAATATAAGGGACATTTAATTCTGGACATTCAAGATCTATGCAATATCACTTAGCAATTCACAAATCAGTAACGAAATTCTAAAGACTAGTCATATCCCTAGATCTTGCATAAGAATTCATGATTTGATTCAAGTGATTTAACTTCTTCTATGAACAAGAGCTAAAATTAAAACACATATCAAAGTATGAAATGATGACAATTAATGAAATGCTCTCTAATCAATATTTTCATTAATAATTTGTAGAAATAATCAAAATGGAGAGACTTCAGACTTGGAAAATCTCCAATATCATTCTAGTATGTCCAAAAACCATACATTTGAGAAAATATGCGACCTAGACTGTAAATTTTTTATAAAGACTAAATGTATTATCTCTATGTTCTTAATTCTCACAATACAACTCCAGTATTGCACAAAAGACCTATACAAATGGCCCCGAGTTCCCTTTAATGAAATAAGGGAGCAAAAACAAGATTCAGGCCAAGTGTACACATGTGACAATAGGATTGGACCCCAAGAAGACAGATTCCCCAATTCAATTATATTTAAATTTATCAAAGTGGAGGGAATTCATACAAGATAAAGGTAATTTACATTCGCTATGAGGATTAGCTTTGTCCTTCAAAAGAACATGTCAAAAAGGATAAACATCTTCATAGAATCACCTTGATTTCATTGAAAAAAATGAAAAACTGATGTCGATTAAAACTAAGCTAGCATTTTTGTCAGCATTCCACATCACTAACAATTTTATATCTTTCTATGAAACATATGTTTCATACAATTGTAACTTCTATGGATAGACCTATACAATACTTGACCAAGTATATGTTTCACATTTCAATTCATAAACTAAATTTTCCAACACACACCCTCCCCCATTCTTCATATTCTTCTTCAAATGGCCAATCAAACTCCATCATTTCATCCATGGCTTTTCTATAAGGGGCATACTTAGTTACCACTGCATTTGATTCTCTATCAAAATACTCTAGAAAACTGATAAGAAATGTCAACCTCTCCAAGGAATCATTGAAGAGATTAATATTAACCTCCTTGCATATTTCATTTACCTAGGAATGAATAACCTCATCTAGTTCCTTTTTCCACTCATGCAATGGCTTTAATTCATAAGTATTGACTTCAACATCTAGTAATGGTGATAGATTAGTATGACTGTATTGAGATAACAATTCTATTATCCTCTACTCAAGTGGGGCTCCATACCCTTGAAACTTCTGCTCACTCAATCTACATACAAAATCATAAACTGGCTGCACTAGTGGGTACTTATCTTCATGTTGACCAGTTCCCACTAATATTAATGTCAATCTCTCGAATCTTTCAACCCATTTATTTAAGGTTGGTATGGACAACAACCAATCCTTTTTAGATAATCTCATTGCACGTAACATCAGAGCATAGTTTTCATGCACGCCATTGAGTCTAGCTTGAATCTTCTCATTTAGATGCTTTAATGTAGTGGAAATTTTTTTTGATATATTCTCATACATTACATCTTGGGATTTTTCCCGTAGCTTCTTGTATGTCTCAATTTGCAAAAGAAATCTCTCTCCATCAAATGAGCTAGAACTTGATCCACTTGGCTCTTCTACTAAAGCTAATTGTTGTTCTCGACTATACGGTGTGTTAATGCTTAATCGTAATCTAAATGAAAACATAAAACACTAAATGAAACCTTAAACTAAAGAAATTTAAATTAAATTTAAACAAACAAAATCTTTAGTGCCGTCCCATTTTTCTCTATCCACAGAGATTCTTTTGAAGCTTTTTGGCTCTCAGATTGTGTAAGCTTCTCCAAATGGCTGCTGCAGAACGAGTATGCAAAGGAAAACTATTCTATATGTTGGTGAAGATGGAATTGTTGATACAGATATGGACAGGGGCTGTAATTATGCACAGGGGCTGTGAATGATATGTATCATGGCTCTATTGCTATTGCTATGATTCTATGCTATTGCTATGAAAAGGCTCTATGAATGCTGGGAATACTATGCAATTTGCCTATAGTTTACTTGCTTAAAATTCTATATGTTTTGGAGCTCTTGGCAGCTGTATTTATAGATTTTTTGCAGGCTCAATCCCGGCTGGCAAGAATCTACGGCTATGAATATGTCTGGTAAGTTTCAATGGTGAGAGATGGAGAGGTTGAGAAGAAAATGGGGGAGGTTGAGAGGTTGGAGAGAAGGATGGATTCTTGTCTTCAACCCACGAGAACAAGCCTGCACAAAAATAGAGAAATTTAATTTTCTGTTTTGGCAGTTTGTTTCCCGGGAGTTGAAGATAAATCCCAAATTAAATAAATATTTAAATTTATTTAATTTCATTTATTGCTTTTGATATTTGATTTTTGATTTTTGAAAACTATAGAAGAATTAATTAAATATTTTGTAATATTTAATCATGATGTGACTTTAGAAGATTTTTGAAATATTTAGAAGAATTTAATTAAATATTTTTGGAAATATTTAATTATGAATAGATTTTTGAATTGAATTAGAGGAATTTTGAAATGATTTAAGAATGAATATTGGATTAGAGGAAATAATCAAATATTTTGGAATATTTAATTACAAATGATATTTAGAAGAATTATAATATTTTAATCTTTATTTGAATAAAATATTCAAACTAAGATTATATGATAATTAATATAAATAAATTGTAACATTTATTTAATTAATTAAGAAATGAATATGAAAAGGTGATTAAACATCTAATCGAAATGAAATCATGAACAATATAAATAAATTATTTAAATTTATTTATACATAGATAGAATCAAAAGATTTTAATTAAATATTAAAAATATTTAATTAATTACCAGACAATGTGATATAACCATTTTTAAGTGTATACATTTTGCACCTCTTTGAAGTGATGTGTTTTACGCATTGCTTCAAAGAATTTTGATTTTTGCCCCAGATGTTGACTGTTGAAATATTGATAGATATATGCCCCCGCGAACGATGAATTGATTTTTGAATTTTGAATTTTTTTATTTTTTTTTATTTTTTTTATTTTTCAGGATTTTTATGATTTTAAAGATATCGATTCATCGTTCGAAACTTATGATATGAAGAAATTGACCTGATAAGATATGAAATGAAAATTTGATGAAGAAATTGCCCCTGCTATGTGAAAATATGATAAAATGCCCCAATTTTACCATTATATAGGTTAAAAATGTCATTTTCAATTTTAACCTAGTAAAATTTGCAAATATTGAGCTCTAAGTTGATAATTATGGCACTTCCAGTTCACTTGCACCGTTTCGAGCGTATCCGACGACATCAGTGACCAGCGCACTACGGACCTCCGGTATGTGTCTCAGAAATCCCTGTCTCTTGAAAATTTTGTTTTTGCGCACGTGTTTCAATGTTTATTGTTAAAAATTTTGAGTTTTAGCGCTCTTAAAGTGTTTCGTAGCGCATTCAACATTTTTCATAGCGCGTTTAATATTGTAGCACCCTTAAGGCGTATCGTAGCGCATTTGACAATTTTCATAGCGCATATAATATTATAGCGCCCGTGATAGATTTCATAGCGCCTTTGATGATTTTCATAGCGCATATGATATCATAGCGCACATGAGATGTTTTATAGCGCTCTTAACAAATCTTGTATTGCAAAATTTTCCATAGCGTTGTTGATAGAAATCATAGCGCCATTAATTGATTCTGTAGCGCAAAAATTTCCTTAGCGCTGATAAAGAATTTTGTAGCGCCTACAACTAGTTCTGTAGCGCTTTTTGTTCCACATGATAAATTTGTTTCCCAAGTTGTTGGAGAACAAATAGTAGCTGATAAATTTTCTTTTAAAGTTGTTAAAAACAAATAGGATAGATAAGTTTTCTCCTAAAGTTGTTAGAAAGAAACTTGATGTTGATTATTTGCGTTCCATGATGATGAAAAACAAACAGTTTGATTGATTTGTTTGCTTCTAAAGTTGTTAAAAACAAACATGATTTTGATATTATTTGCATTTCATAATGATAATGAAAAACAAATAGTTTGATTGATTTGTTTGTGGATTGACATGCTAAGATGATTTGATATTGATGTTGTTTTGATGATGTATTTGAACAGGAGAGACTAGGTGTCTTGCAGTTACGAGAGACTTTTCTGAGCACATGGACATTGATTCCACATTTATTACAGTCAGATAGAGATGTGATTGATGCATGTGGTTTGAGCTTATTACTTGATATGCCTGAGGTTTGCCTCAACAGGGCTCTATTGACAGCACTTGCAGAGCGGTGGCATAGCGACACCAACACCTTTCATTTACCGTCCGGCGAGATTACAGTGACTCCCGAGGACGTATATCGCATCCTACGGATCCCAGTGATGGGAGAGATAGTTGTTTTCGACAGACGAGAGGCTGGAGGTACTCTTGCTTTGAGATGGATATTTAGAGATGATCAGATTGCCAGATATTTCGTCCCATGGGGTGAGATCACAGATACTTATCCACCACTACCAGCTGTACTTGCAGGATTCATTGGAGGTGTGTTGTGCCCCGACCATAGGTCGAAGGGGTTTGCGATCGGATGGGGTCGTGTTTTGGAGAGTATGGTGATGCAGGGGACACGGTATGCATGGGGTACCTGTATGTTAGCCCACCTATATGACGAGCTACATCACATCGTATATGGTAGAGGCCGAAGTTTTGCTGTTGGATGCTCATTACTACAGATATGGGCATGGGAGCATTTTGCAGTTTTACGTCCATTGACTCGAGGAGAGCGACCAGCTGGTCGAGCATACAGATGGAGATATGCACATATTATTGCTCAGCCTAGACTGGGCAAACTAGTGTATTGGCAGTGGCTTCTAGATAGTTTGGACACAGTATGCTGGAGGCCATATTTGGATTGTGAGCCATGGCCAGAGGATGCGAGGGAGATGCCTTTTGTATGCACTTCCAGATTTTTGATTAGACGGACCACATGGATCTTGGAGAGATTTCTTCGGGCGTATATTCGCGGCCGGTTTGAGTGCGTATTGAGGGTATGCATAGGTTGACTATTTATGCAATGACGATCCGAGCTTGCGGTGTAGAGACCCACCGGATCTTATGATCTGTGGCGAGGATTCACCGGTTTAGAACCGGATGTGGGATTACCGGGTGGATGTTCTTGATGCAGGAGCGACACCAGAGTATGTACAGTATGTTCTACAGCATCCACCTCCACGCATGTTTGATCCTGATGAGGCCATTACTCCTATCATTGGACAGAGACGTCGACAGAGGGACTCGAAGTCAGGAGATAATGACTCAGAGGATAGTGATGATGAGGAGAGTAGTGGAGATGATGACTCAGATGGAGATGATGGTGGTGATGGTAGGGTGGGAAGTGTGAGGAGGTAGAGTGACCAGAGGTGGACCGCGGATAAGGGCATCTTACGACCCATCCCGTCGATGGATCAATGATGGCGAGTCGGATATCTTCTGCCGAGCCACCGATCTGAGAGCTTCGCGAGGGCGCTCGGTATCCGCGAGGCCGCAGACCTTGATTTCACGATTCGCAGAAGTCGGTGACTTCCCGATCAACTAGCAGAGAGATCGACTAGGCGGTAGGGTGAAGCCGGTCCATTGCCTTAGCGGATAACCCTGATGGCGAATTAGCACTTTTCGGGGTGATATGATGAGAGAGTTGCGAGGGGCTACCGAGGCGATTTTATAAGTACTTCTAAGATATCATGATGCAGTCCCAGCTGAGCAGAGAGAGAGCTACACTCAGTCACGATCTACTCATGGTCGCTCTCGTACTACCAGTAGGGGTGTGACACAGCCATTACCTCCTAGAGGGCCACCGGGGTCAGGCGGAGTAGGTCCATCAGGGGCAGGTGATATAGGTCCATCAGGGGCAGGTGGTACAGGTCCTAGGCCAGCTCCATCACAGGATAGCTCGGCCTAGTGCATTGTATATGATCTCTTTCATGATATTCTGTTGAGACATTTTGTATACACCGTGAGATGATCACATTTTTGATGATATTATATCTCTTGTAGTTTGACATCCTTGTACATTTTGACATTCATTTTTGAGATATATGAAATGCAGTGATGATTTTACATGATACATGATGTATATATATGATGTGTACTATATGATGTTTTCATGATTTATGATATTTATATACATGATGGTATGAGATTAAATTTATTTGATGAATGAATGTATGACATATATGATGTATGTATGTTTTGATTTTATGATTTTCTTAATGCAAATATATGTAAAATGTATGAAACAATGTTTTGTGAATGTCAAAATATACTCAGTCATATTTGAAAAGATATAAATCTTTGATTCTTTGCCAGCTTTTTAGAAATCTATAAATGCAAAATGCAGATTCTAACATGAATGCAATCTATACTAACCATGCAGGACATTCATACAATATTGCCATTTGGAGAGCTTATGTGTGCTTTTTGTATCATCATAGAGCTTTGAATTGTTGAAAGTTAATACAAGCATCAAAGGGTATGTTAGCACCAGCGATGACCTGAGTATTGCTTTCATGATTTTTAATATAGCAAGTTAATACAAGCATCAAAGGGTATGTTAGCACCAATGATGACCTGAGTATTGCTTTCATGATTTTTAATATAGCAAGTTAATACAAGCATCTAGGTATAATTGAACCGAGATGACCTGAGTATTGCTTGCATAAACAGACAAGAGTTAACCCTTTTCCCATGCGAATTCCGAAATGTCATCCATGATACATAGTAGAGCATGTCTCGCGACCAATTTTCATAGTACTAATGATTTCCTCGCAAACAGCAGACAAAGAAAAATCATATTCCTTCCTTGCTTTTCTAGTTCAGTACATCATCGAATTGCTCCAGAGATATGATAAAAAAAAATCAAACAACCATTCAAATTCCTGCTTAAAGTACTTCAAACATTTATTCAGATTAAGATCATCCAATTTGGTCACCATCATTGATATTCTGCATGTCGATATTTGTTTGGATCATGTTGTTTCGGTTTTCATTGGCATTGAATAAACATGTTGTGGTTGATTTGATATGACAATGTTTGTTGTGTTTTGTCAAACTATTTTATGTCTGTTTGTGATATTCAAAAAGCTTGTTGTCCTCGCCTATTTTTTCAATCTATGTTTCTGCGTTTTGCCCCCAGTGTAAACACAACCTCAAGATAAAAGATCTATACAAATTTCATCAAGCCATGATGAAACCTAAAGATTCCCACTACATGATATGGACAAATGAAAGATATATACAGATGATAGACGTGGATGGATGATGCCGAAAGTGAAAATAAGACATAAACTAATAAATGGAGAAGCCCATTTGATCACAAGTAGCGCTTGTTTGCCAAGTTTTCACCACTTGTTTTTATTGCACTTTTTTAAGATTTTTTTTGATTTTTATGTATTTTTTTCAAGAATTTTTCTAATTTTTTT